>VCMS01000378.1:0-31257 GCA_022539475.1 Gracilaria domingensis
CTTTGCGACAACCATTCGCACAACTCCAACTCCAAGCATTACCTAAACCACCAGCTAGAGACACTCAATACTACCAATCATCTTCTAACATAACATGGTAACACTGCCACACTATCATGACAGCTTACAACAACAAAGCACAACAACGCACAACAGTGCACAACCGTGCACATCAAGTTACGTGCCTACACATAACCATGACCATGCACAGATTCACATAGTGCCAACACACTGTAATCCGTACCTGCCACCATAACAGTTACGTACAAGCTCACCAACTAACACGTCACCACAAACTCACTCCAAGTCCTACGTCACCAACAATACCACAGTGTAAACCTCTTGACAGCGCATCTACTCTTCACCATAGTGCCAAAGTCACATGAAGCTGTCCTACATGTCCACGTACATACGTGTGTACCCTGTGCATCATGTACAGTATGCCCAGTGTACTAGCTACACACGTGTACCCCGGAAACAACCCATTAGCGCCACAACACTTGTACAAACCACAATGCATATGACCATTTGCAGTAGCCAATCAGAAGCCCGTTTCACGTTGAGTTTGCGCAGAGGCGCATATGCGCTTTTCCAACGGCACCCTCCAAAACAGCCCATGCTCCCCAGCACTTTTGGTTTTCAGTGACAGCACAGGGTCAACATCCAACAACAACAACGCACAATAGTGCACAACCGTGCACATCAAGTTACGTGCCTACACATAACCATGACCATGCACAGATTCACATAGTGCCAACACACTGTGATCCGTACACGCCACCATAACAGTTACGTACAAGCTCACCAACTAACACGTCACCACAAACTCACTCCAAGTCCTACGTCACCAACAATACCACAGTGTAAACCTCTTGACAGCGCATCTACTCTTCACCATAGTGCCAAAGTCACATCAAGCTGTCCTACATGTCCACGTACATACGTGTGTACCCTGTGCATCATGTACAGTATGCCCAGTGGACTAGCTACACACGTGTATGCGCTTTTCCAACGGCACCCTCCAAAACAGCCCATGCTCCCCAGCACTTTTGGTTTTCAGTGACAGCACAGGGTCAACATCCAACACCCCCATCATCAAAAAGTACCTGTAAACCACATGACGTCAGTCTCTTAGCTGCAACATGTTCCATTCATCCATACACACACATTTGCATGTAGCACAACTCAAACATGGTCTAAACTTCACAACACTGACAGTGCTGCTACCTGTACCTTGTGTGCACATACATAGCCTTCAACCCTGTACTTCATGACCACTGTACAACCTGTCATCGTAGTACCTTGTGGTCATCCCAGCTGAACGATAGCGTTCCAGTGTGGCCATAAACGTTCAACCCATACTGCGTATACCACACGACCACCATAGTATACCAAACAGAACAACATCAATCTCGCTTTCACATAGCGAGGTACCATTCTAGACTCCACACATCTCAGCTGCTTGATGTCAGTAACAGCATGGCTTCCAACACCCTCCCTCTCTTACTGACTTCAAGCAACCAGCGCTGCTGGCCAAGTACATGCAAAGTAACACGATGGGTGGTGAGGAACACAACGGTACCGCACTGAAACCTGACAATGTCAGACGGCGACAACCGAACATCAAGTGCAGTTAGTGTGTGTCCAAGTCCACGGGTGTACCGTTCTACCAGTATACCAAGATCATAGTTCTGTTCTGTACGATTCCGATGTTCTGGAAACACCCTCCTTTTGTCACACACTCTGAACTTCTTACTCATCCTTCGTATGGCAACGAAGGCAACAGCTTCCGGTTCAAACAGATATCAACAACAGACAGTGAGAGCCTAAGTCTGAGGATGTAACTCTGACACCCTCCCTCTCTCACTGGCTTTGAACTTCTCTCGGAACCAAAATGCACCTCAGAGTCCTTCACAAAAGGGATCTAGACGTCCACAAGTGATCACATTCTAGACACCGAAAACAAATGTTGCTCCGAGCATGTAACACATAACAACCTCTCGGAGCACCATTAATCACAGTACTTCAACCAGACATGCAAACACACGCAACCTTCTGGTTCAAGACCGATTTTCTGAACACCAGATATGCAACAAGTAGCAACCTTCCAGTTCAACATCACCTTCGTAACAGCTGGACATGCAAAAGAGAGCAACCTTCCAGCTCAACAAATCTCTTCAAACAGCGGACATGCAAAATCACAGCAACCTTCCGCGAATAACACACAAAGAGAATTGCAACACAGGCATCCTGGACTTGCAAAATGACAACCTTCCAGGCCCCGTCCATACAAAATGATGTCCTACACACTCAGGCATGAAACACTCAACCTCCTGAGTCAATTAGCTCTTTCATTCACACCGGACATGCAAACACATAGCAAACTTCCAGTGACAACAAACTGAAACAAAGAGCAAAACAGACATCACAAGCAATGAAACAAACACTCAGGCATGAAACACTCAACCTCCTGAATCGAACAGCTCTTCCATAACCCAGACATGCATACAAGAAACAACCTTCTGGTAACATGAGAACAACATGGAGAGCAAAACACACATCACAAATGATCAATAATACACTCAGGCATGAAACACTCAACCTCCTGAGTCAAACAGCTCTTCCATACACACCGGACATGCAAACAAATAGCAACCTTCCGGTACAACATAAGTAAAGCGAAGAGCACAGCACACATCCCGGGCATACATAACGACAACCTTTTGAGCCTGCGTAAAGAAGTCACGATAACAACGGACAAGTAACATCGCAACTGTTGGAAGTCATGCTGTCACTGACATCAAGCAGTTGAGATGTGTGGAGTCTAGAATGGTACCTTGATACGTGAAACCGAGATTGATGTTGTTCTGTTTGGTATACTACGTTGCTGTGTGGTATACTCATTATGGGTTGAACGTTTATGGCTACACTGGAACGCTATCGTTCAGCTGGGATGACCACAAGGTACAACGATGACAGGTTGTACAGTGGTCATGAAGTACAGGGTTGAAGGCTATGTATGTGCACACAAGGTACAGGTGGCAGCACTGTCAGTGTTGTGAAGTTTACACCATGTTTGAGTTGTGCTACATGCAAATGTGTGTGTATGGATGAATGGAACATGTTGCAGCTAAGTGACTGACGTCATGTGGTTTACAGGTACTTGTTGATAATGTGGGACTTGGGTATCTGGCACGTACACATTACGGTGTGGTGTACAGATTACAGCGTGCCAGCAACACGTGAAGTGTGATGTGATGTTCCGTAAGCATGGCTGGTCATGATGGTGAGGTGTTGCATTGTGTGTATGCATGGTCGTGTTACTATGGTGAGCTGTCATATTGTTGACTGCGTTGATGTGTGGTGCTCGTGGTGTGGTGTAGAAATGTGTCGGTACACTGTCAGGGACGTGCATGGCTACTACATTGGTGTGCATTGTTGTGCATTGTTGTGCACTGCTGTGCAGTAGTGTACGGAATTGTTGTGCACTGTTGTACACTGTTGTGCGTTGTTGTGCACTGCTGTTGTAAGCAGTTTGGCACTGTTACCATGTTATGTCTGTAGATGATTGGTAGTATTGAGTGTCTCTGGTTAGTGAGTTGCATGTTGGTCAGAGTTGGAGTCCCATGATGGAGTAGCGAAGAAGTGCTATATAGGTTGTGACTCAAGCACCTCCAAGAAAATCTGAGCCAGAGCTGGCGAACTTCCCTTGCATCCCCCCATCCTTCCTCATGTCAACTTTCCGATCCCAGCTATAACCCTAACAGGTTATGGGCCCAGCCCCGCTGACCTCTGCCGTTGTCGTTCGTCATGAGGTTTCCCTTTCCGCCGCTCTCCCTCACCGCCGTCCATGTTGTTGAACGCCGTTGTTGATGTTTTCGATGTTTTTTTTTCGTCGTGTTTCTTGTCGTTGACCGGTTTGGTGGTGTTGTATTTCCCTTTTGGTTTGCGTTCCTCCCTGAGGGCGTTGTGGTGGTAGTGGCTCGACGCTGTTCTACTTTCGTGATTCTGTTTGGTTTCTAGTTCATTTTCGTTTTCGTCGATCGCTATCCGCTTTGTTGGTTTCTCGCCTATGTTTTCGTTGTTGTGATCCCCGTGTCGTGTTTGCGGGTTCTGATCCGAGGGGTTGAGTACCGTTGTCGTTGAAGTCTGTGCACTTGTGTGTTGTGCTCAGCATTCGTTTTTTCGTTGAAGTCCGGGCACTGCCTGTGTGCTCGGCATTTGTGGTGATCACTTGGGTTTCGGTGCGACGAGCGGTTGATCCGAGCAATCGGGGACGTTAGTCTGGCGGCTTGAACCAATTCGGACGCGCTGTCGAGCGGGCTCCCACCGGTCCTTCGGGGCAGATAACGGTGTCGGTCGGAAGACCCGGTAGTACCGCGAGTGCTGAAGTTGACGGGGTGCCGTGACGTACTGCATCGAACAGGGGTGGTTCACCTTTGTTGTGTGTGACCTGACTGTGTGTTGGGTTCTTGATCTGTTGGGAAGACAAACTGAAACGAGCTTTTGATCCGTACTGCTGCGGTGGTGCGGGGAGGCGACGTGTCGTAGGCTGACCTCCTTTTCAGGATCAGGCCGCTTGTGAACTTGATTGTTTGCTTGCTGGAAGCGTACCTCGGTTTGTCATAGTACCTGCAGTATCAGGACGCGCAAGTTCTTGCAAGAGACCAGAGAGGGTTTAACTTGGTGAAGGCATATCTTTGGTCACTAACCATCCTCTGGACGTCTCGTAGAGAGCGACGCGCCTTCTCCTGGAACGCAGGAGGAGGTAGACAGAAGAAAGTCGTTTCCTACCCGGAGGGTCTCCGGGGGTCAGGGGTCCGACTCCCTAGGGTACCAGGAATCTTAGTTCCTTATGCACCCGATCGCTTGCAGTTTGTTGTTGTTATTCTCGCTACAGTTCAGGAGGTGGAGTGTTTCCTGCCTGAGACTGTGTGTGTGAGATTCGTTTATGACACTTCCTGGGTGTTTGTTGTTGAACATGTCTGAGCTCTTCTTTGTATCAACTTTCGAAAGTTGCGATATTACTTGTCCGTTGTTATCGTGACTTCCTTACGCAGGCTCAGAAGGTTGTCATTATGTATGCCCGGGAGTTGTGCTGTGTTCTTCGCTTTACTTATGTTGTACCGGAAGGTTGCTATTTGTCTGCATGTCCGGTGTGTACGGAAGAGCTGTTTGACTCAGGAGGTTGAGTGTTTCATGCCTGAGTGTATTATTGATCACTTGTGATGTGTGTTTTGCTCTCCATGTTGTTTTCATGTTACCGGGAGGTTGTTACATGTATGCATGTCTGGGTTATGGAAGAGCTGTTCGATTCAGGAGGTTGAGTGTTTCATGCCTGAGTGTTTGTTTCATTGCTTGTGATGTTTGTTATGCTCTTTGTTTCAGTTTGTTGTCACTGGAAGTTTGCTATGTGTTTGCATGTCCGGTGTGAATGAAAGAGCTGTTTGACTCAGGAGGTTGACTGTTTCATGCCTGAGTGTGTAGGACATCATTTTGTATGGACGGGGCCTGGAAGGTTGTCATTTTGCAAGTCCAGGATGCCTGTGTTGCAATTCTCTTTGTGTGTTATTCGCGGAAGGTTGCTGTGATTTTGCATGTCCGCTGTTTGAAGAGATTTGTTGAGCTGGAAGGTTGCTCTCTTTTGCATGTCCAGCTGTTACGAAGGTGATGTTGAACTGGAAGGTTGCTACTTGTTGCATGTCCGGTGTTCAGAAAATCGGTCTCGAACCAGAAGGTTGCGTGTGTTTGCATGTCTGGTTGAAGTACTGTGATTAATGGTGCTCCGAGAGGTTGTTATGTGTTACATGCTCGGAGCAACATTTGTTTTCGGTGTCTAGAATGTGGTCACTTATGGACGTCTAGATCCCTTTTGTGAAGGACTCTGAGGTGCATTTTCGTTCCGAGAGAAGTTCAAAGCCAGTGAGAGAGGGAGGGTGTCAGAGTAACATCCTCAGACTTAAGCTCTCACTGTCTGTTGTTGATATCTGTTTGAACCGGAAGCTGTTGTCTTCGTTGCCATACGAAGGATGAGTAAGAAGTTCAGAGTGTGTGACAAAA
Source organism: Gracilaria domingensis (assembly GCA_022539475.1). Classification (NCBI taxonomy): domain Eukaryota; phylum Rhodophyta; class Florideophyceae; order Gracilariales; family Gracilariaceae; genus Gracilaria; species Gracilaria domingensis. The sequence continues at coordinate 6,061 of VCMS01000378.1, forward strand.
GGAGGGTGTTTCCAGAACATCCGAATCGTACAGAACAGAACTATGATCTTGGTATACTGCTAGAACGGTACAGCCGTGGGCTTGGACACACACTAACTGCACTTGATGTTTAGTTGTCACCGTTGGCCATCGTAAGGCTTATTTGCAGTGACATTGGTTTCTTGACTGCCCGACTTGTTACTTAGCAAGTACTTGACCAGCAGCGATAGTTGCTTGAAGTCAGTAACAGAGGGAGGGTGTTGGAAGTCATGCTGTCACTGCATCAAGCAGTTGAGATGTGTGGAGTCTAGAATGGTACCTTGATACGTGAAACCGAGATTGATGTTGTTCTGTTTGGTATACTACGTTGCTGTGTGGTATACTCAGTATGGGTTGAACGTTTACGGCTACACTGGAACGCTATCGTTCAGCTGGGATGACCACAAGGTACAACGATGACAGGTTGTACAGTGGTCATGAAGTACAGGGTTGAAGGCTATGTATGTGCACACAAGGTACAGGTGGCAGCACTGTCAGTGTTGTGAAGTTTACACCATGTTTGAGTTGTGCTACATGCAAATGTGTGTGTATGGATGAATGGAACATGTTGCAGCTAAGTGACTGACGTCATGTGGTTTACAGGTACTTGTTGATAATGTGGGACTTGGGTATCTGGCACGTACACATTACGGTGTGGTGTACAGATTACAGCGTGCCAGCAACACGTGAAGTGTGATGTGATGTTCCGTAAGCATGGCTGGTCATGATGGTGAGGTGTTGCATTGTGTGTATGCATGGTCGTGTTACTATGGTGAGCTGTCATATTGTTGACTGCGTTGATGTGTGGTGCTCGTGGTGTGGTGTAGAAATGTGTCGGTACACTGTCAGGGACGTGCATGGCTACTACATTGGTGTGCATTGTTGTGCATTGTTGTGCACTGCTGTGCAGTAGTGTACGGAATTGTTGTGCACTGTTGTACACTGTTGTGCGTTGTTGTGCACTGCTGTTGTAAGCAGTTTGGCACTGTTACCATGTTATGTCTGTAGATGATTGGTAGTATTGAGTGTCTCTGGTTAGTGAGTTGCATGTTGGTCAGAGTTGGAGTCCATGATGGAGTAGCGAAGAAGTGCTATATAGGTTGTGACTCAAGCACCTCCAAGAAATCTGAGCCAGAGCTGGCGAACTTCCCTTGCATCCCCCCATCCTTCCTCATGTCAACTTTCCGATCCCAGCTATAACCCTAACAGCAACTTTCAAGTTGATACAAGAGAGCTCAGACATGTTCACCAACACCCGGGAAGTGTCATAACGAATCTCACACACACAGTCTCAGGCAGGAAACACTCCACTCCTGAACTGTAGCGAGCATAACAACAACAAACTGCAAGCAATCGGTGCATAAGGAACTAAGATCCTGGTACCCTAGGGAGTCGGACCCTGACCCCGGAGACCCTCCGGGTAGGAAACGACTTCTTCTGTCTACCTCCTCCTGCGTTTCAGGAGAAGGCGCGTCGCTCTCTACGAGACGTCCAGAGGATGGTTAGTGACCAAAGATATGCCTTCATCAAGTTAAACCCTCTCTGGTCTCTTGCAAGAACTTGCGCGACCCTGATACTGCAGTACTATGACAAACCGAGGTACGCTTCTAGCAAGCAAACAATGAAGTTCACAAGCGGCTGATCCTGAAAAGGAGGTCAGCCTACGACACGTCGCCTCCCGCACCACCGCAGCAGTACGGATCAAAAGCTCGTTTCAGTTGTCTTCCAACAGATCAAGACCACACACAGTCAGGTCACACACAACAAAGGTGAACACCCTGTTCGATGCAGTACGTCACGGCACCCGTCAACTTCAGCACTCGCGGTACTACCAGGTCTTCCGACCGACACCGTTATCTGCCCGAAGGACGGTGGAGCCCGCTCGACAGCGCGCCCGAATTGGTTCAAGCCGCCAGACTAACGTCCCGATTGCTCGGATCAACCGCTCGTCGCACCAAAACTCAGTGATCACCACAATTGCCGAGCACACACGCAGTGCCCGGACTTCAACGAAAAACGAATGCTGAGCACAACACACAAGTGTCGGATGTTGACCCTGTGCTGTCACTGAAAACCAAAAGTGCTGGGGAGCATGGGCTGTTTTGGAGGGTGCCGTTGGAAAAGCGCATATGCGCCTCTGCGCAAACTCAACGTGAAACGGGCTTCTGATTGGCTACTGCAAATGGTCATATGCATTCTGGTTCGTACAAGTGTTGTGGCGCTAATGGGTTGTTTCCAGGGTACACGTGTGTAGCTAGTACACTGGGCATACTGTACATGATGCACAGGGTACACACGTATGTACGTGGACATGTAGGACAGCTTGATGTGACTTTGGCACTATGGTGAGGAGTAGATGCGCTGTCAAGAGGTTTACACTGTGGTATTGTTGGTGACGTAGGACTTGGAGTGAGTTTGTGGTGACGTGTTAGTTGGTGAGCTTGTACGTAACTGTTATGGTGGCGTGTACGGATTACAGTGTGTTGGCACTATGTGAATCTGTGCATGGTGATGGTTATGTGTAGGCACGTAACTTGATGTGCACGGTTGTGCACTGTTGTGCGTTGTTGTGCTTTGTTGTTGTAAGCTGTCATGATAGTGTGGCAGTGTTACCATGTTATGTTAGAAGATGATTGGTAGTAATGAGTGTCTCTAGCTAGTGGTTTAGGTATTGCTTGGAGTTGGAGTTGTGCGATGGTGCGCAAAGTAGTTCTATATAAGCGGTGACTCGAGCGCCTCCAAGTAAATTCCGAGCCAGAGCTGGCGAACTTCCCTTCATTCCCCTATCCTTTCTTCAACCTTCCCTTTCAGCTTCAACCTCTATCAGGTTATGGGCCCAGCCCCGCTGACCTCTGCCGTTATCGTTCCCTCTGGCCCTGATTCTCGCCGCTCTCCCTCACCGCCGTTCATCCGCTTCGCTGTTTTTCCTTTCGTTCCCTTCTCCGTTGCGTCGGGTGTGTTGACCGTATCGTTGGTCGGTGTTGACTTTCTTCTTTCGGTCGTTCGTTCCTCCCTGAGGGCGTTTTGTTGGTGGTGGTTCGACGTTGACTTTCTATCGTGATTGTGTTTGGGCGCTCGTTGTAGCCCGTGTTGTCGATCGCTATCCGCTTCGTTTGGTCTCCCTCTGTTATTATTGTTGGGATCCCCACGTCGTCTTTGTGGGTTCTGATCCGAGAGGTTGAGGACCTTGTGTTGTTGAAGTCTGTGCACTTGTGTGTTGTGCTCAGCATTCGTTTCTGTTGAAGTCCGTGCACTGCGTGTGTGCTCGGCAGGTGTGGTGATCACTTGAGTTTCGGTGCGACGAGCGGTTGATCCGAGCAATCGGGGACGTTAGTCTGGCGGCTTGAACCAAAGCATTTGTTCCGTCTGCGAGTTTCCCACCGGTCCTTAGGGGCAGATAACGGTGTCGGTCGAAAGACCTGGTATTCTTCGCGGGGGCATTTGTGGACGGGGTGCCGTGACGTACTGCACTGGACAGGAGGTGGTCCACCTTTATTGTTGCTGACCTGACTTTTGTTGGGTTCTTGATCTGTGGCGAAGGCAAACTGAAACGAGCTTTTGATCCGTACTGCTTCGGTGGTGCGGGGAGGCGACGTGTCGTAGGCTGACCTCCTTTTTAGGATCAGGCCGCTTGTGAACTTCATTGTTTGCTTGCTAGAAGCGTACCTCGGTTTGTCATAGTACCTGCAGTTTCAGGGTCGCGCAAGTTCCTGCAAGAGACCAGAGAGGGTTTTACTTGGTGAAGGCATATCTTCGGTCATTAACCATCCTCTGGAAGTCTCGTAGAGAGCGACGCACCTTCTCCTAGAACGCAGGAGGAGGTAGACTGCAGAAGTCGTTTCTTACCCGGAGAGTCTCCGGGGGTCAGGGATCCGACTCCCTAGGGTACCAGGAATCTTAGTTCCTTTTGCACCCGACTATTCATCTTTATTGTTGTTTGTTGTTGTTTTGTTGTTGGTTTGCTGTTGTTGTTTACCGCTGTCGTTTGCTATTGCCGCCTGTCTGCCACCGCATTATCTGGTTCGCTGCAGTTCCTCTCTTACATCATGGACTCGTTTAGTGGGCTCAAGATCGAGAAGTTGGGTGAGGATAACTTCCATACTTGGAAGCAGAAGATTCAGTATGTACTTGCACTGAAAGACCTCAAGAACCATCTCACCACTTCTGCACCCACGGATGAAGAGGAACTGGTAAAGTGGCAAATCCGCGACGAAAGGGCTAGAGCTATCATTGGACTCACGCTTGCCGACGAGCACTTGGATCACATTCGAGACATCGAGACTGCTGCTGACGCATGGAAGGCCATTTGCAATGTGTTTCAACGTAAGACTCTTCTTAACCGAATCAACGCCTAGACGTGCTTTCTATCTGTCAAAATGCGCGAGGACGAGAAGATGTTGCAATTCATCAATCGTGTTCGGCACTTGGCCTCCGACCTCAAGAGTATGGACGTCAACGTCGAAGAAGAGGACATTGCTATGGCTGCTCTATGTGGACTTCCGGATCGTTTTGAGCACCTCATTGTTGCAATTGACACCACGATCGGAGATCGCCAACTCACTATGGAGTTTGTGAAGAGCCGTCTATTGCAAGAAGAGCAACGTATGAGTGATCGTGCCAAGGAGGAGTCCGGTGTTGATGCTGCACTCTTGGGACGACCAGTTTCGTAGGAAGTCATTGAAGTCGGTTGTGTGTTACTATTGTGGCATAAAGGGTCATATCCAGAAGAACTGTTTCAAAAAGCAACGTGATGGGGCTAACAAGGATCAGATCGATGCTGCTCACCCAAGTGTACATACCGCGCTCAACGATGAGCAAGGTACGGGCGGCAGCGATTCTGACTTTGTATGCCTCATTGCGAATGGTGCCGACAAGGCCACTAACAGTGACTGGATTGTTGACTCTGGAGCTACTGCCACATGACTTATGATGACTCAATGTTCCAAACGTACGAGACAAAGGTGTCGTCGGGTGTGAGCATCGGCAATGATTCCAAGTTGCAGTCTGTTGGTCACGGAAGTGTGGAGCTCGATCTGACAGTTGAAGGGTCCAAGCGTAAGTGCAAGCTAAAGCAGGTGGTACACGTGCCCAACTTACGGTACCATTTGTTGTCTGTGTCACAGATTTGTGATCTGGGCTGCACGGTAGTGTTTGACAAAGAAAAGGTATGTGTGTACAAGGGGTCAAAAGTGGTTGCCGTTGGGCGCCGCGTCAAAGACCTGTACTACCTTTGCACTGCTGCAGATCAGTTCACGGACACGGACAGTGCGCTTGTGTCAGACTTGTCTCTTTGGCATGCTCGAATGGCTCATGTGAATGTGGAAGGCATCAAGCAGATGGCTCGAAACGGTGTTGTGTCAGGTCTGAATTGGATGTGGCTCAGAAACTGGATGTGTGTGGCTCTTGTGTAGTGGGCAAAGCAACCCGTGCTCCGACTCCCAAGCAAGGGGGGGAACGAGCTGAACACGTACTGGACCTGGTACACTCTGATATATCGGGTCCAGTGAACGTGAAGTCCTTGGGAGGCTCGCACTACTTTGTCACATTCATCGATGACCACAGCCGCTACTGCTTCTTGTACATGCTCAAGACGAAGGATGAGGTGTTCCGGATGTTCATCAAGTGGCTAGGTTTGTGGAGAACCAGATGGGCAGGAAAGTGTTAACCATCACCGCTCGCAAGAGTGTGTTGCGTGCATTACGCACTGACAATGGTGGTGAGTACTTGTCCAATCGGTTCTCCGAAAAGCTTGAGCAGTACGGTATTGAGCATCAGCGAACTGTGCCTTATAATCCACAGCAGAACGGGCTTGCCGAGAGGTTCAATCGCACACTCATGGACTTGGTCAGGTCAATGTTGCATCACAAGAATGTGCCAAAAAGCTTTTGGGCTGAGGCTCTGAATGTTTCTGTGTATGTGCGCAACAGAGTGACCTGCAAAGCGCTTCCGAGTGACGTGACTCCGTTTGAGCTGTGGCATGGACAGAAGCCTGATCTGAGCAATCTGCGTGTGTTTGGTAGCCGTTGCTGGTACAAGGTGGTTGATCACAAGTTGAAGAAGCTGGAAGAGCGTGCAGTGGAGGCCATCTTCATTGGGTACACTTCAGGCTCCCACGGGTACAAGTTGTGGGACAGCCAGAAGAAGAAGGTGATTGTGTCACGAGATGTGAGGTTTGACGAGTGCTCTGCAACTGAAAGTGACGAGCACTCTGAACACGAGGACTATGCGGATATCGACTTGGTCGACAAGTCGGTATCTGCTGAAGCCCCAACCTCCGACACATCCGCCGATCATTCTGAAGATGATCCTTCTGCACCAGCTTCTCATGAGAGTACCACGAATGCCAGTACGGATGAAGACACCACACCAGTTCCACAAGATGAGCCGGAAGTGACAGAGACGCAGCCCCTTCGTAGATCCACACGTCAGAGAAAGACGCCATCCTCGTGGTGGCGTGGTGCCAGTGCTTTCCTTACAGCCAGTGATGATACTCCTTCGTCGTACGGTGACGCAGTGTCACGTCCTGATTCCGAAGCTTGGAAGAAGGCGATGAAGAGTGAGTACGAGTCATTGATGGAGCATGACACATGGGATCTAGTGCCAAGGCCAGCAGACAGCAACGTGATTTCGTCCAAGTGGGTGTATGTACAGAAGTATGAGGCTTCGTCATCTGGTGAACCGACAGTGCGTTACAAGGCTCGTGTAGTTGCAAGAGGCTTCCTGCAGATCGAGGGTGTGGACTTCTCAGAGACATATGCACCTGTGGTGAAGTTCACATCCATCAGAATGATCCTGTCAGTGACTGCCGTACGAGACTTCCACTTGCACCAGATGGATGTGAAGACTGCCTTTCTGAACGGTGACCTTGACGAGACAGTGTACATGGAGCAGCCAATGGGATTCACACAGCAGGGAAAGGAGGACTTGGTGTGCCGACTGAAGAAAGCGATCTATGGGCTTAGACAAGCACCAAGACAGTGGCACGCCAAGATATACGCCTTCCTTGTTGGTGAAATGCACCTCAAGCCGAATGACGCAGACGAGTGTGTCTACACCGGGATCATACTGGGTTTCTTGGTTATCATTGCTCTGTATGTTGACGACTTGCTGATTGCGAGTCCGAGCATGAAAACCGTGGAACGTGTGAAGGCAGAGCTGTCAAGTCGTTTCCGCATGAAGGACCTCAAAGAAGCTCGCATGGTTCTTGGATTTGAAATCCATCGAGACAGAACCAAGCGAGAGCTGTACTTGACTCAGTCAGCGTACACGAACAAGGTCCTGGAGCGATTTGGCATGCAGCTGTCGAAACCCGTTGACACTCCTATGGAGTGCGGTGTGGACTTGTCTGTTGAGGAGGAAGTGCTCACGCATGTACCGTATCGTCAGGCGATTGGCTGCCTCATGTATCTGTCTGTGGGAACTCGTCCAGACATCTCATATGCTGTGGCTAAGCTGGCCAAGTATGTTGAGAAGCCGGGAAACACTCACTGGAAGGCGGTCAAGCGTGTTCTTCGCTACCTCAATGGCACTACCACGTTCGGGTTGACGTATGGCTCCAGCACCGATTTGCAACTGCACGGCTATGTGGACTCTGACTGGGCTGGCGATGTTGCCAACCGCAAGTCCACTAGTGGATACTTGTTCATGATGTGCGGTGGTGCTGTGTCGTGGTCGTCTCGTCAACAGGAGGTAGTTGCTCTGTCGAGTGCAGAGGCTGAGTACGTGAGCTTGTGCTCTGGCACCAAGGAGGCGATCTGGCTTAGGCGACTTTGGAACGGCATTGGCAGTGTGATTGGTATGGAAGCAGACGGGTCTGTGAAGCTGCTGGTTGAACCAACTCCCATGTATGTTGACAACCAGGGCAGCATTGACCTTGCTCGAAATGGAGTGGTGAACAGGCGAACCAAGCATATTGAATTCGGTTCCACTTCACTCGAGAAGCTCTGCAGGCCAAGTCGATTGTGCTGTTCTACTGCCCGACGGATTCCATGGTTGCCGACATGCTGAATAAGCCGCTTGCGCGAGTGAAGCACGAGAGGTTCCGCGAAGCCGGTGGTGTGATCCACATAGAAGTTTGAAGTCAGTGACAGAGGGGGGGTGTTGGATGTTGACCCTGTGCTGTCACTGAAAACCAAAAGTGCTGGGGAGCATGGGCTGTTTTGGAGGGTGCCGTTGGAAAAGCGCATATGCGCCTCTGCGCAAACTCAACGTGAAACGGGCTTCTGATTGGCTACTGCAAATGGTCATATGCATTGTGGTTGTACAAGTGTTGTGGCGCTAATGGGTTGTTTCCGGGGTACACGTGTGTAGCTAGTACACTGGGCATACTGTACATGATGCACAGGGTACACACGTATGTACGTGGACATGTAGGACAGCTTGATGTGACTTTGGCACTATGGTGAAGAGTAGATGCGCTGTCAAGAGGTTTACACTGTGGTATTGTTGGTGACGTAGGACTTGGAGTGAGTTTGTGGTGACGTGTTAGTTGGTGAGCTTGTACGTAACTGTTATGGTGGCGTGTACGGATTACAGTGTGTTGGCACTATGTGAATCTGTGCATGGTCATGGTTATGTGTAGGCACGTAACTTGATGTGCACGGTTGTGCACTGTTGTGCGTTGTTGTGCTTTGTTGTTGTAAGCTGTCATGATAGTGTGGCAGTGTTACCATGTTATGTTAGAAGATGATTGGTAGTATTGAGTGTCTCTAGCTAGTGGTTTAGGTATTGCTTGGAGTTGGAGTTGTGCGATGGTGTCGCAAAGTAGTTCTATATAAGCGGTGACTCGAGCACCTCCAAGTAAATTCCGAGCCAGAGCTGGCGAACTTCCGTTCATTCCCCTATCCTTTCTTCAACCTTCCCTTCTCAGCTACAACCTCTATCACCAAATACCGACAACAAATTCCGCAGGCTCGAAATCGCCTCAACCGAAACACCACTACCACCCCCACTCAGCACCACACCGCCCATTTCCGTTACAATCTCCACAATTCCATCGTCCAGTTGCTCCTTCATCACCAACCCCAACATCCCCACCCTCGTCTTCATCACCCACACAAACCGCATCTCCCTGTCACCCTCTCTGCCCCCACTCTCTATCTGGTCTCCAACCTCTAACTGACTCAGATGCACCGCACCCCTTCTCTCCATTGCGAACCCCTCCACATCCAATTCTACACCCTTCTCCAGCTCATCACCATCTTCTCTCCTTGCCTCACACTTCTTTCCTTCATCGGCCACTTCCTTCTTCTGCGACATCCGACCAGCCGCCGTAATCACGTCCTCTTCCCGCTTTGGTGACGGCGTCGGCGGTACCTCCTTCCCCTCCAACAGCGCCAACAGCTCCTCATCCTTCACGTATCCGTTCGACATCTTCAGAAGAAGAAGTAGTAGTTGGATCGAAGTTTCCGCTGCGATACAGTGCAATCGAGGTAAACTGTGCTGTCCACCCCCACTGTCCAACCACACACGGGCTATATCCAGCACCATGATTGTCCCTGTTTCCCTCATCCCATTTCCCGCCAAAACATCTACTGTACACCTTCGCACCTTCCACTATTTAAGCGCCACCTCTCTGTCTCCTCTTTCGCGCTCACATAATCCCCACCCACCTCGCCTCGACCGGCGATATTTTTCTCTTCCATCATAACCTCACTCGATGGTTATAGCAAAACAGGAAGATATCGCCAGTGGAGGCAAGCTAGGGACTAGTGATTGTACTTAGAGATGCTCACCCTCTGTCTCGACTGGGGGCATGTTCTTCTTCCGTCACATCCTGTGTGGGTTGTGACAAAAAAAGAATATGTCACCACTCGACACCGGATGGGTAACAATGATACCACGTAGAGTAGTTCATCCTCCCTCTCAGCGTCCACTGGGGATATATTGATGTTCTCTCACATCCTTTCCCGGTTGTGATACAAGAGAAATACATCTCCAATGGAGACGGAGAATATAGTGGTGATAACACGTAAAGGTAACAATGTAATAAACAATAAATTTATGCTACTATCTCTAACCAATCTTTCGAAAACCAGCTATGACATGAGCTAGGTTACTCGAGCCAAAGATGGCAGATCCTGCAACTGAAATGTTTGCACCGGCCTTCACTACTCCTTTCGCAGTACTCAGTCCAATACCCCCATCCACCTGTATCCCTATTCTTGGGTACAACTCCCTTGCATGTCGCACCTTATCAAGAACACCCTCCATAAACGCCTGTCCTCCAAACCCTGGCTCCACCGTCATCAACAATAACATGTCTACAACTCCTTCCTTCATAAGTGCTTCTACGACCTTTATAGACGAATTCGGGCGCAACCCAACTCCATTCTTTTAATTATGGCAATCCGAGTGAAGCTATAAAACCCCTTCACGTCATTTATGAAGCCAAAATGGCCCCTTTCATCCTGTATTCAAGCTCCCCGTAACTCGTACTTTACAACTACTTTACAATTCAGGTTCGAAATCAGTTTCATTCATTGTACACTTTCTATTCTTCCACCTACTTTTCATAAAACATCATCACACTATGTGGCTTGTCGTCTCATACAAGCCCTATCATTCATTCAGTACAATCACATATCATACATTTCGCTCACTTTCACAAAGTGAACCATGTTCCCGTTCTGCGCTTCCCAACCGTTTGTACTTAAGTATCACTCTTTACCCCAGCAGTTCTCCGCCCCATCTTCCATTTCTATCGTCACACAAAAACATTCGAACACGTGCAATGAACTCCCAGTTCGACATGCCTCCCACTCCGCCTCCGAGTCCCAGATACTCTGACGTCCCTCAGGCCTCATCTCCCGCCCGAAGGACTCGGGCCGTTATTGTTGGAAGGGGGCGTATAGGTACCATGCTGGCGAACGAAGAAGATACGGTCATTTCCGCACACGAATTCTGCAGCATGGCTGCTACCTCTCATCTTTCTGATGTACCGATACTAGTTTGTGGAAGAACGAACACCCTGGAGACCGTAATTCAGGCTTGCCCTTATTCGCTCAGAGAGAATCTCGTTTTCTTCCAGAGTGGAAACATCATACCATTGGTTTCGAAGCTCGGTGTGGACAAATGTTCAAAAGTTGTCCTATACGTTGGTGTCCCCTCAAGAAACGCAGCTCCGCAGGATGGTGTCACTCCTCAAAGTCCGGATGGTCTCACTGTCGCAACAGGAAAGTGGGCCTCCAACGTTGCAGACAGGTTTAGGTTTATGGGCCTCACTTGCGGGGTTGTCGACGAAGACACATTTCTCGTAAGCTATTATGAGAAGCTCGTGTGGCTATCAGCGTTCAACATCGTCGGGGCCTCAAGAGGTTTCATTCCTATGGACGTAGTCGCTACGGAGTGCAGTACGGTTGTGCTTACAATAATGAAAGAGCTGTTGAAGATAGTTTCGCTTAAGACAGGTACTACTTTCAACCTGGAAGAGACCGTTGGGAGACTTCTTGCATATGGGAAAACTCTCGTTGGCTTCCCTACTTCTTTCTCCGACTTTCAGTTTAGGAACGCGTACTTCTACGACTTTTCCCGCCAAGAAAGAAACATCGTAGGCCGTGACCCCGCTCCTTTTCATACAAACTACGTCAACGTTGTTAAGGAAAAGTTATCCCCCTCCCCATTCCCCCAGCTTTGAGGTTAGAACACATGACTTTTCGGTGTTGTAAACCTTTTAGAGATAGTTAAACATAAAAGTTACTTTATCGAAATGACCTGTTCCCTAACTTCACGTACAATGGACTGTCGAAGTGGAAAACAGAAGTTAACTCCGGTATTTCAAAAGTGTTGACATCCTTTCCGAACCTGGTTGAGTACCCTCAAGATGAAAACTGTGACATAGGGGACATTCGTTTCACGAAAAATAGTGGGGCGCTAGCCTTGGTTGAAAGCGACCCCCAGTTCGACACACATTTAATCGTTGCTTTCGGGAATGCTTCCAATGATGGCCCTCTATATGAAATGGCAACCCTGGCAGTTCATGTGAAGGGAGACGACCATCCAGCAGCGGTAACATATCTTGTTGATGGGGTGGAGGACGTGCATGAGACCATCAGAAGGGTGGCAGAACTGTACGGGTACAGAAAATGCAAGTGTCAATGGTTCAGAAATGCTCTTGGAATTTGTTTCAAGTGCTACGAGGCCTGTAATACTTAGCTATGATATGAGATCTCAGTAATAAAAGTGTCGTATATATCTCAATACCCTTTTATGATTCATGGTGGTTTTTATCGTGCTGCTTTTCCTCGTAGCCGTACAACAGAGCCACCAGCATAATTGTCGAATGTACATCCTCCACGCTTTCGAACAGGTTGTGTATTCCACCCGGGATACAATCTTCTTTGACGTGAACGCCGTACACGCCTACCTCATGCAAAGGCCCGTCGCTCAAACCACTTCCGAACGTTACGACGTCATCCGTATCAATAAATCTCGGTTCATTATCCACAAGATTTTCTCCTCCGCTTCCTTTTGTGTATCGCTTGTCTACAATTTCGCAACTTTTATCGCCGGGATAGATAACAAACGCATCCATCTTCTGCAACAGGTCCTCAAGAGCAGAATCCACTTCTTCTCTCCACTGCCACAGTTTGTTGTACACGAAATTGGGAAGGCCACTATCACTTCTGGTCTCCACGAACCCCTTGTCATCATCATTCACAATACCATGCCTCCTATTCAAATCCCTTGCCAGGAACAGTAGTCCGTCAACAGTGTGGTCAAGGGTGTGATCATTGAATGCACCCTTAATTTCCCTCTCGTCAGAGAAACGCAGGAAAGCTCCATGATTCGCCGAGACACCAAACTTATAATCTCCGAGTCCTTCCATTTTCCCCTCGACGTCGCCCACATCACCCCCTGTGACAAGTCCGAAACCAACACGTTCGTCAATGAACTTCATACACTTCAAAACTTCTTCTGGAATTGACTCTCCTTCTCTTCTCAACGTTCCATCAACGGAACTTAATATACCGTAACCATTGGCATATATGAACTTAGACAAAATATTTGGTGAAATTTCCGCCAAGTCTCTCTGTTCCTCTGCCATTTTTCCTGATACAGTCACCATACTGCCACAAGTACCGCATAGACAGGAACTGTATAGACTTCTCAGTTTCATACTTCTCTTAAAAGCAACCTTAAGTGCAGTTTCAGAAATGTTAGGACGCTACATGTTCAATTGCGAATTGACTGATGCCACCAATGATGTTAACGATACCGAGCATTTTGCATGTTGCAATTAGACGCAACTGGACCAAAGACGTTTGACATTTGTTCAATTACCAGCCTGCCGCACCTTTTCTATGTTCATATGTATAGACTTGTAATAGTATACTACTCTTAATACTCGCAAGACACACATAATTTACTAATCATCTCATTCTCATCCACTTCGAGGCGCTCGCAGCCTCATTATTGGCAAATCGTCATCACTACTACTCTCGAGCACTTCGGTTCTACCGGCGTCCGCTTCCACACCAATCTCCACGACCACTTGGTCTTCGTCCATGTCAACCGCCCCACCCTCCTTATCGGACAACAGTTCATCCTCCGCCTCCTCCTCCTCGTCACCATTGACAAACGTGGGTCGGAAATCCCGCACCCGATGAACAGCATCAGGTAGTGCGTAGCCCTCTGGTACCATGTACATGTGGTATCTAACCAGCAAATCCATAGACTCGGGCCTATCCACCTTGTCCTTCCCACTTGCTCTAGCATGTGTCACATCACCACGGCCCACGAATACAGAGTACGGTGGGATGATTATCTTCTTCGCTGGATACACCTCCGACATCACTCGCAACTGTAGGTTGTTCATCCCCACCAGTTGATGGCTTCCAGCGCTCACCCAGAGAGGATAGCCCTCTTTCCCAGAGGCCATTACAAAGTATCCGGGGTTGCCAGTATTCATTGTTTCCTTCGTAACCAGACCACTGAAGTCGGTGTGCAGCGTCTGGCGCTTGCACTTTCTCGTCGTCCCCAGAAATCGACCACCAGTTTTCGGAGTGTACATCTTCACAGCTTCCCTTTCATTGTCCCATAGTCCCAAAGCCGCAGCAATTGTACCCATTCGAACATCAAGTAAAGCACGCGACCTTACAACCCACCTGAGCTCCTAATTATCCTCCGGCTTCTCCACCGTACCCCAACGTGTCGACATCACTCTCCCCTCAAATGGTCCATCGCTACCGTCCTTCTATCCTTCATCATCGTTGATTATTTGAACAAACGACATCTGTTCCTCTCCTTTCCGTATATCCGACATCGCTCCATACACATTCTCGAAGAAGTCCACCAACTTCCCCGACACATCTCCGAACTCCCGAACTTCTTCCAACTCCTCCCATTTAGGGACACCATTATCCGTCGCAAAGCCATCAAGCACGCAATATCCATTCTGCCTTAGCTCAGCTTGCATTCGGGCGAAGAACGTTTGCCCAAATTCGTCATGCTCTTTCGCAGCAACCCACAGCGCCTCTTCATCATCCATACCTGTCGGTCAAGTACGAGGATACTGCATACCAAATATCTCCGCCCGTAGGCGATGTTCAGCCCTTGCAGCGTGCCAAAAGACAAGATGGTGTACATCTCTGAGATTCGAGACACTTAGCAGCTCCGACCTATGTCCCTTCGGCAAGTGAATGACTCTGAGCCAGGGGTCCTTGTGCTCAATTACGTTCTTCCCTTGCCATTCCTGCGGTCTCAGCCTGGCATACCCGCACCATGATGGGTTCGGTGGGCCATCATATGGGTCTCCTCGAACAAGTCCGTGCTTCTCAGATTCCGGAAGAGCTGTAGGTAACTCGTCATCAAATGACCCCCCACCTGTCTGTTGCTGATCGTCTGGCGCAGCATCTTTCTCGACGGTGACAACCCGTGGAACTGTCACAGAAAGAAGCTCTTCGTCATCCACAAATGCAGAACTGCCTAGAGTCTCTGCATTCGCTCCCTCTCCCAATGCCACGAACTGAACCTTCATCGACCTTACTCTCAGCACATGTTCATTTAGTTGAGACATCAGGTCATCCGGTGTCATGCTGTTCAGAGTAGATCTCATCTGTTGTGTGAAAGTCTTTCTCCGTTTCTTCCTCGGCGGAGCCCGCTGTTCTTCTTCAGAGCTATCCAGAACTTCTATGACACCTCGATTTCGGCCGTGCTCAATTTCCCTATAACTCACCTGCGCCCGTTCTCCTGCACTTCTTCGCGGCTCCCCTTCTTCACTGGCAGATGTTGCAGCATCGGCAGCGGGAGTCCTCCTCTTCGTCACGGACTGCTTCACTGGTGCGGGGGGCGGAATTACCTTGAGCATCGTCCGCAATCGATTCTGAACGGAAGTCGTGGCAGTTCTAATTGAGTTCGTCCTGCTCCGAACACGCGGCAATGTGTTGAAGTTCACATCTTGTCCCAAAAGGAACTGATACACAGATGCGTTGTTGTCTGGGTCTTCAACGTCATCTTCATTGAATGGAGCAGAAAGACTGACTTCGCGTTTCAGGAACACTTCCATGGACTCTTCCTCGTTCAGTTCATTCCTCACTGCTCGAGCCGCGCGGAACAGAGACACTGCTCTATCATAAAAGAAACCTTGAACCTCCTCAAAGCTTTTCCATTGCTTTGTCTTGGTCGACTTGCCATTCAATAGAAACATCTGAAGACAATCAAGA
Organism: Gracilaria domingensis; assembly: GCA_022539475.1. Lineage (NCBI taxonomy): Eukaryota > Rhodophyta > Florideophyceae > Gracilariales > Gracilariaceae > Gracilaria > Gracilaria domingensis. The sequence continues at coordinate 21,741 of VCMS01000378.1, forward strand.
ATGAAGGAAAACTCCTCGGCATCCAAAACATATAGCGGAGTATGGGACAGATGTGTGAGACCTATGTCACTCACAATCTCACATATATCCTCGAAATGGGCCAGCATTCCCTCACGAGACATGAGTTGCAGGGCGACATTGGCATATCTCAGATACTGACGCTCTTGCACAGTCCCAATCAGTTGGCTCTCCTTCAACACTTCTGTCACTTCTGCAGGATCCACGTCTGCCGGCGTTACCCCCTCAACATCTTCAATTAGAATGGCGACCACACTAACTATAGAGTGTATCTTGTCTGCAAATATCATCCTTCGCATGGTACTCATCGACTCATTGAGGTACGAAGCAACACATAACAATTCCTTCATCCCAATGGGCCTCCCATCTCTTCGTATCAGCAGATTGCAACGCCAAAACTTGGCTAATCGCTTCCACTTCGGTGCACCAGTCGCTGCCAAATATTGTATAGCTTTCACGATGCAAACCATCTACAATGAAGTACTTCTCCGTTAGGCGTTCCTTGTCAGTATCCCTCTCTCCCGTAGTAGCATCTTGTAAGGCCGCCACTGGAGAACCCATCGACTGCAATATCCCCCGCTCCTCCATACTCTTCACAAGGGCTTCAACGTGGCGTTTACCTACTCCACGGAGTAAATTGGGCGGAGTGTCCACCAGAGTGATGTCAACAGTAACAACAACCATCCGGTAGTAATTGAGGTTCACCTTTGGTACCTTCTGACGAATTCGTCTGTACGGCTTGCTCCGAGTAGGTGTCCCTTGTGTTCCAGACCGCTCGCCAGAAACACTTGAACGTGCCATTCTTGCGGACAGAAACACAACGTCATCTTCCTGCTGCTCGGCAGTTTCTGGTGCAGTTTGGGGTACAGATGGACCAGCTCCTTGTGCGGATTGCGCATCCGCGTCTGGAAGGGGACCTTTTATGATCTCATCTTCCTCCTCTTGCACAGCCGTCCCCTGCTGAACCGTCTGTTTCGACGCAGAAGATTCCCTTGTGTCGACGGTCTGATTCATCGCAGGAGAATCCGTTTTCGACGCAGTGGGCTTCGTAGCGGAGGTAGACTTTGTTTGACCTGTCTGCTTCGTAGATGGGGATGCTCTCGTCTCCATAGACCGCTTCGTAACAGACGACGGACCTGCCGGCCGAGGTGCTACTGATGCGCTACCTCTCGGTGTTGATGAACTTCGAATTGGCTCCGTGCGGCTTGTCGGCGTCATCACCTCACTCATAGCGCTCACCGTTCCTCGCTTGGACGCCGGAATGCTGGCTGCCACCGGTTCCATCATTTTCTCATCCCAAGGAGCGGCCGTCCGGAGATCCTGGATACATTGTGGAAGATCCAGGCCCTCCGCCCGGTAAGGGTAGAACGTCTGACCGCTTCGACTGATGAGAATATTATGAACCACCACAAGACTTGGGTCCAATTGCTTACCGTGCAACTCGCGGCGTAGAACACTTCCAATTCCATGCAACAACGCTTCCCTGACTATCACCTTTCCTTCATTCTCAATATCCATCTGCAGAGAAACCCGCATTCCACCTTGCAATAATCGAGTGCTCCCCCGAGTGCGAGGAGTCACGCTTTGCGTACGCTTTCGAACACTAGTTGGCTTCATGTTGAACAGCTATTGCAGTGAAAGGTGTATATCAACAATACGCTCGCTCTGGACGATACAAGAACGGATGCGAGCCTTTAAATGGCGACTTACGCTGGGCACCCCCGCTTTCGGCAGCTCCTCCCAGCGCACTGCCAGTCTCGTCCGTGTCCTGTCCATGGCCGCTCGCACGCTGATTGTACGCTTTAGAGTCGTGGAGTTCGCGCAATGATGACTCACGCGAGCAATGGTCGCGCTCTCTAAACAAGCTCTTCAAATGCTTTGCATAGTAGTCAAGAGTACACTCATTCACTTCCATGTACAGCCTACTCCCGCAAATACACGTGGACAGCGGCGCCAACGTACCGGCGGCCGGGTGTAGCGAAATCACTGCGCGGCGGCGTGTTTTGCGAGGTCCCGGGAAGGAGCTGGAATGTGGCCAGAACGTTCCCGCGGGCGGGGGGGGGGCGGTCGTGTTAGAGTACCTACCCTAACACGACCGGACCCCCCCGCCCGCGGGCATAAAATCGCACATTTTTCAAAAAATCGCCCAAAACGTGCCCGCGGGCTGGGGGGGGGTCCGGTCGTGTTAGGGTACCTACCCTAACACGACCGACCCCCCCCCCCCCCCCGCCCGCGGGCACGTTCTGGCCACATTCCGGCACCCTCCGGAGACCTCCCAAAGCACTCCTTCCGGCTCTTCCGGCAGTGATTTCGCTGCACACGCCGTGCACATATATCAAACTAGAGAAAACTAGCGCTTCACACCCACTTGATCCGCGACTTTTAGCACAATACGCGACCTTTGCAATAGCTCCGAATCGCGACGTGGCCGACACGCGACGCTATCGCACCAAGCGGACACGGACACGAACGAGACTGGCATTGCGCTGGGAGGAGCTGCCGAAAGCGGGGGTGCCCAGCGTAAGTCGCCATTTAAAGGCTCTCATCCGTTGTTTGCGCTGAAGCCATGGATTCCACCGATGATGGAGAGGAGGTACATCCTATCGACATGAGTGCTCCCCCTCCGGCGTTCCATGCATATGTCAGACTTTTCTTGGTTCTTCGCGATGCTTTGGCAAACAGCGATGGAGGCCCTGATCGGCCACGGGACGTGGGGTTTAGAGGGTTAATATAGTTCTGCGCCGAGAACTATAAGAGTATTCCGGAGGCAAGGAAGATGTTTGAGGAGGCCACTAACTCCAAGAACCTGCAGAACTTGACACTGCAACAGCTGCGAAAGAGTTTTGTGAATAACAAACCTGTGGAACAACGATATCTTGTAACGAAGCTTCTTGACCAGAAGGACGGGGATGAGGACCAGAGACTGCGCGATTTTTTTCTTCTCTCTATGGATATGGGTATATACCTACCGGTGCGATGCCTGGTTGGTTATTTCATGACCAGGAGAAAGCAGGTTCTGAAGACGACAGTGTTCATCCCACCAACAGCTGTGAACCCATTTGAAGTCGTTATATACTTATCATACCTCGGCCACATAATGGGAGAGAACGACAACATCCGAATGATGAAGAAGAAACAACCGAAAAAGAAACGAAAAGTGAACCATGCACCATCTGTGTACATACCCACTTTTACGTCGTTCTCCAAAGACAACTGTGATCGACTGGGATTCGCTATCAGTGAGGTCGTATGGGCATGGAGTTGTTTTGCGGCTCATCTTGGATACACGAACGTTCAGCACATGGTGAAACCATACATTTACATGAATATGCAGACGTTGAAGTATACGGCGCTAGAGACACGGGAGTCTGGTTATGCCCCGCCGAGCCAGAGTACTCGATTCAACACACAGGATGTGCCACAGAGCAGTACTAGTGGATCGGTGGAGACCTTGAGTGATGGATGCGATACAAACCTCCGAATACTGGCTGAGGAATTTTTGACAGACCTCGAAACCATATGCACCCACGATAGCCTCTATAGCTTACGGGCTGATCAGATGAGGAACTGGATAGAGTTTTCGGAGATACGGATGGATACCGTATCTGGTTCTGACTCCGGTGCGTTGCCTGCTCGATTTCAGAAGTTTTCGGAGTTGCTATGGAAACCGATACAGGATATGCGTCATGCGGCAGGGTTCCATGTCGGCATTCACGCGAAACCTGATATTGAACTGACGAAAACCCCTAAAAATTCCGGTAAGGCCGAACCTTCTTCGACCAAGTCTGCCCCACCCCCACCTCGTCGAGAGTGTATGAACCTCGTGAGCTCCGATAGCGACGACTTCGAGAAGCCGGTGAATCTTGCGGAGCATGAATCTCGGGTTGCCGGTTACAACATCCAAAAGACTGGTATTGAGCCGCCCATGAAGGGGATATCCAGTCTCCTTCGAATGAATATGGACAAGGTGTGGAAGGGGATGAGAAAGTCACACTTTGTAGCGTACAACTGTGACATGAAGGACCTGAGGCACACACACGAAACGTTTGTGAATCAGAGTGAGATTTTATGGGGTGAGGCACAGCTTGTCCTAACAGACCCTCCCTTTAACACTCGAAGGAAGAGGAACAAACGGAATAGTGCTCACGATGTCTTCAGTGAGGATGACATGATCCGTACGGCTGACTTAATAAGTTCCGCGCTTCGGTCAGGTGGGCACTTCATTGTATTCTGTGCCATGGCACAGTTTCATGTTTGGCACAGGATACTTTCGGAAACGGCGAGTACTAAAGATGAAGCTGGAAGCGAAGATAAACCAGAACTCACGCCTTCGTTTAAAGTGGATGCGAATCCGCTGGTGTTCATCCGGGATCGAAGTAATGTTGGAGGGAATCCACGGAAGTTTGGGATACAGCCCGTAACGGAGTACGCCGTTCATGGGGTGAAGCGTGGATTGCGACCATCGGAGGAAGCCAGTCTTACTCCATTTGAGGAGAACAATTTTATTCCTTCTACTTTCCCGGCTAACAGGAATGTAATTGACCGGGTGCCAAAACCGAGAGCGGGAGAGTGGTTGACATGGAAGGTACATGAGCCAGGTAGTTCAGTACCAGGTGGGCAGTACATAAGACCGGAGCAGAAGTCGAGGGAGTTGATGAACGAGTTGATATGTCGCTTCACAAGACCGGGTGATCTTGTCATGGACATGTTCGCGGGAACTTTTTCTACGGGTATGGCGTGCCTGTCGCTGACAAAGCATAGGAAGTTCTTGGGGTGCGAGAAGAATAGGCCATGTTTCAGCCATGCGAAGCACCATATAACGACTCTTATGGCCGAAGTCATTCGCGGGGGGAAGAATGACATCCTGGTTGAACAGGAGGTGGTGGATGCGGCTTCAACGACTTATGAACGGGTTCCACATCGAGACCGAGGTCGGCTTGAATGGGAGGCTCCATTTGGTTACCCTCAGTACCAAGTGATGCCTGCACATATTACTCAGTTCCTAGGAATATACTGGAAGGACTGGGACTTTGTCGACAAGTGTGGACAGCATACTGTAGATCTTTGGGAGGAGAAGTACCGAGGAGCTCTGAATCTAATGGATATGCATATGCTGTTGACTGTTGAAGCCAATCGTTATCGCTTACATGTAGCATCTTCTAAGATTCGACATCCCCGTGCTGGTATGGGGGTGTTCACGGAACATAAGATATTGGCTGGGGAAACTATCTGTCATTTTTATGGAACTTTGGTATACACGGATCTGACGAACCGGAAGGAAAGACACTTTACGTATGGAAGTGGCTGTCTCGGAGCAACTCCAGTGCGGTACAAGTTGTTTTCTATGATGGTCACTGTGACTGGTACGGAGTTTCTGCACCTGAGGAACAGACCAGGACAGGCTCAGGATAGAAAGGAGAGCGAAGTCTACATTGTTCCGGCGCCTTTTTGTATCGGGGGCTACATTAACGACGCCGGATATCATGCCGGGGATCCCGATTTAACGCAGCCCCGGTCAAACAGGACTCGAAGTGCCAATGTGCAGGTGGTGGAAGCGAAGTCCGTGATACAGTTTAAGTCCGACCTTTCTAACTATGCCCTACTTCGTTGTAGAGCAGTAAGAGATATTGAGAGGGGCGAAGAGCTGTATTTCAACTACGGAGAGCAGTACGCCTGGGACTGGGCTCTGACATTGGAGCAATAGATGAGTTCAGTACCGAATAGAAAGTAAATATGCTTGTGAATGTTGCAGCTGTCTGCAATACGCGTTGTTGTACATGTACACTGGAGCTCTTCATCTGTAACGGCGATATTTGCGACCCATTGGGCACCTCAAATTCCTAAAAAACAGAAACTGCGGAGTCTCCCGGAATATCTGAACCATGCACCACCCCCCTCACCCCTTCCCCCCCAACAATTTCGTTTCATTACCCCGTTTATCTCCACAACATGGGTATAACGCCGAGAAAGCGAAATAGTACGCAGCGGAACAAGAGTGGACAGAAGAAGAGAAGAGCATCGGATGATACGAATCAGGCTACAAGCACCGCACTTCCTAAACGGAAGTCGTCCTCGACGAAGGAGAGAGTCAGTGGGCGTCCTTCTACAGTACTCTCTCGCCCATCTCTAAGCGGAGCGTCTTCCGGGATTGCGTCAAGAATTCGTGGATCAGCGAACGATGTCGTGCCGTCAACTGCCGATAATGCAAATCGTGCATCTGTCTCTGCTCCTCAAGAAGATGAGGTAACTCGGCCCAGCGGGTCAGGACAGGAGGGCATGACAACTGGAACTGAAGAGGTTCGTATGACACCAAAACCTTCATGTCCCCGGCCGATATCGAAGACCGGAGCTACTGGGGCGCGGGTTACGCCGCCCAGTGGATCTGGACAACAAGGGACAATGACGAAAAGTCGTGAGAGCCCTAGTATATTAAGATCGTCACGTCCATTCCTGTCTTCTAGAACTGGGGCCGCTATGAATCGTATCATGCCTGGCAATGGGTCCGGACAAGGGAGAAAGACAATAAGAAATCGAGAGACAACTGATAGACGAGGTACTCCTCGACCTTCCCCTCTTTCCAGAACGGGGGCCGTTGCAGCTCGTACGAGGCCCAATTCATCTGATATACCATGCCATGGAGGGAGACAGACACGGGAGTTGGAGCTCGGAGCCGTGCTAAAGGTGGACACAGAACGCCTGCGGCCTCTCGTGTCTAAAGGTATGGCACATGACGATAGTTCCGATAACGAAATAACACCGAATCCTGCGGCATTACCGGGGCCTGTCGCCGAAGAAGCTAGGGAAATACCGGAAGATATCCACACTGTTGTGAAATCAACCTCTATGAATAGACGTGATCTTTTAAATGAACTCAATTGCTTGAAAGAAAAGGTTAAGACGCTACAAGAGGACTTGATGGTTCGGGGAATTCTAGTGAAGGTCGCCCAAGAGCAGAGTACGGCTTTGAAAAAGAGGCTTGAAGAGAAGGATCTAGTCATTGAAGAGCTAAGAGAGGCACTGAGACAGGAGGGAGATAGGAGTACACGTGCTGGTGAACCTGGGCAGATAGGTCGAAAGAAGCATAAAATTGAGGTGTGCGACGAGTTTCGAGGGGTTGCTCGAGCAGTGTATCAAAACATGCTGACGTGGGCAAGGAGAGAAACAAGTGAGCTATGGCTCGAAGGTGAGTCGCTCACCCGAAATTGGGGTAACCGTGTCGAGAAGGTGGAAGACGCAACTGAGAGTGGGGAAGGACTTATTGAGCCGGAGGACGGTGGTTCATACATGGTTCCTAAAAACCCGTGGAGCTCTTGGGCAGTTTTAGCATGTTCACACCGTCGGTAGATGGGGGGCAGATGCTTTGCTGAAGAAAATGGTTGAAAGCGAGTTGAAGGAGTTGAGCTGGGAAGGTATTAGAAAAGCATCTCTTACCGACAGGTGTATACTGGAACTTTGTGCAGATATGTGCCTTAGGCAGAGAATGCGGCAGACCATGAGTGACGTCGTGGGCGTTCGGAAGAGAAATAAGAGGGATAAACTATTTCTGCTCCTGGGGTACGATCTGATTTGGAGAAGAACAAAGCTGGTAGAAGAGAATGCTGACGAACTCACAATGCAGTTGAAGGAAGCGCAGGAGAACATACTGCGTCTTGACGAAAATGGTGTACCGAACACTTCATGGTGGAGAAAAGCCCCATTTGTTCGTCTAAAGTACTCTAATGCGGACAATGTCGAAGATATGCCGACGGAAGATCAAGACTTGTTCTTCCGAAACCGTGTCGGGGTACAAGTACTGAAGGAGTTTATTGGGTATGATGTGGAAGACAAGGATACGGGCACCTTTTTAGATGGCACAATACTGTTGCTCGCACGTTTGGACGCTTGGGTGTTGACGGTTGTGACCCTTCTAAGTACGGATGTGTCAAGGGGTGGCCAGAGACAGAGACTGTTTACAAAGAAGTTTGACGAACTGCTACCTCTGTGTTTAAACAATGTTCTGGGGGATGTTGGGCAACGTGTCTTGAGCACCAATTCCAGCGAGTTTCATAATTTTGGAACGACAACGGAAGATTGGACTAAGGTTCTTGGTAATGACATGAGAGAGGCTACATTTGGATATCGAATGCCGTCGAACGGAAGACTTTACCTCACTGTAAAAGAACATTTTTTTATTGACAGTGTGAGCCGAAGATTGGGTTCTATTAGCGATTGTTTCGTTGGTGAATGCGAGGAAGGGGATATGGAGTTCAAGGAAATGGACTGAACGATTTCGGAAGTAGCACAGGATCACAAAAAAAGGCACCACGAGGTGAACATGTAGAGGATGGAGCCCTTAATGTTTAAGGCTGTACAAGATCAACGTGCTCAGTTGGTCCCTCATCTGAATCAATGATAGAATCGATTTTGATGTAGAAATCGGTGTTTGTAAAAACCATTTGAGTGGGAGGACAAAGTGGAGCAGGGTAGTTTGATCGAAGAACATGGACAGTTCCCTGTAGTGCAGAAGGCCGGAACATCCGCGTCCAAGGAGTTAACTCTACGATAGTCTCCGCCTTTGGAATGAGGAGGGCACGGAAGAGTGGTGGTTCTTTTCATGTTCTGTAGGCCGCCCGTAAAGATATGCATTCTCATATGTGGTCGATGGTTTTGTTTTGCGGGGGTAAAAACTCGAACATTACGGAGAATGCCACCTCTGGTGGCGGTAAGTGCAGAATCAAGGAGCAGATATTCGAATCAGAGCGACTACTGGGCAACTCAAGTTGCTGAATCTTCCTCCGCTTACCAATCAACAGTGGAACTTGGCTTTCTCCTGGACGGCAAATGCTGGAGAAGCGAAGACACTTTGGATGATGGGGTTCTTTGGTCGTCCCAGCTTAAGTGCCTTAGAAGACGAATCGATAGTGTTCAAAGGAGTCGGAACGAAACCGCCTTCACGAGGCCGAATTCACGCACAGTTCTGCCTTGTCCTTTTCTGGGAAGTATGTAATAGAGTGCTATACAGTGTTTCTTTCAGCGAGCTGAAAGAAAGAGGAAGGGCCCTGTTGCACCAATTTGGTTCAGGAATCGACGCTGTGTCCGTACTTGAGCCACATCTCTCTAACAGCAGTCCATGTTTTTTGAAGCTGGAACATACTGTGAAAAAAATGTTTGAAGAGCTCGTAAAGTGGAACAGAACGTTCCCTCTTCATTGCAAACGCGAGGAATGCTGTAGTGGGAAAGTTCCTGGTAACGCTGGATTACGCTGGTAAGGAGTTATTGCCTTCCATTGCTTTTAACATTTCGTGCTCATGGAGCGAATAGTCTTCCTCTACAGCCGTTGCTATTCTTCTGGACGTCTTTTTGTAGTGTCTCTTAAATAGCAGGTGTGTATGTTCGTATATGCCTGCGTCGTAGTACTTGATACTTCCGCAGACGGCGAAATCGTCCACGAGATGATCGAGAAGATGAACTTCAGAGTTCCAGTCTGGAGGGATGAAAATCCGCCAGAGTCCTCTGTTGC
>VCMS01000378.1:32101-77524 GCA_022539475.1 Gracilaria domingensis
GTCCTTAGCCTCAAGAATATCCGCACAATAACTTGCAAGCAGAGGATGGCACACTCGACTTAGTTTGTCTTCGCCGATGAACTGAAAACCTTTCTGCGTGAGATTTAGAATGGGCTCCAGGACTTGACGAAGAGATTCTTGAAGGATTTGCATCCTGAACTCGCGTAGAGACTTGCTAGAAACAAATGGCATTGCGTCTGCTTCAGATGCGGAAACCTCGATCAGTGTGGTAGGGAAGTATGCCACTACTGTGAGGTCATCACGGATACACTTACGGCGAAGCTCGTCGGAGAAGTTGAGAAATATGAGGTGAAGAGGATAGGGGGTAACCGATGTTTGCTTTAGAGTTGTTGAAGACTTATCGGTGTATACCTGCAGAAGACCTACGAAAGATTCACTGTAACTTATTTCTTGGGAGTACCACACTATTCTACTATCCAAAGAGCCCATGACCATTTCCTTAAGTTTTGAGGTGGCGTCTCTTGCGAGAGAGCCGGACATGGGGTGAGATATTTTCGTGGAGTGGGTCTGAGGTATAGGGTGGAAGAATGTGTTTTCGTTGTTAGCCAACTGGAGCTGTTTCACAAGTGTCTGAACGGGGTCTCTCGTGTAGAGGGTGGCGCTGAACTTACATCCTTCTGGCGAGACAGTTCTGCGATTGAAACCGTCCTTTGAGGCGTATCGTTCGAAAATGGCGTTCTTCAGTTCTGTACAGCGCTTGGAACTTGTTATGGTCTCGTTGAATCGCTTTTGCGAGAATCGCGGGTCCCGAAGTAGCCCAATTAGCTCGTCCGCCTCACGATGACCAAGGTTGGAAGCTACTGAAGCCAGACAAACCGTGAGATAATCCATATGCAAATCACTAAGGGCCTCCTCAGAAGGCACTGGGCGGGAACTGCTTCCGTGTTCTCGCTCTAATGACGCGGGACCCGGGGAAGGAGAAACACAATGCGAAGTGTCCGGAATGGGAGGGGCGCACGGAGTGGGGTCGACGATGTCCTCGGACACTGGAGGCTCGGGAAGGCGACAAGGGGCAGTGACCGTTTCGGAAGATGCGGGCGCGGGCGCGGAAAGCTTGAGACGCTTGCTTCTCCGAATAGCCCGGCTATTGTCGTCTTCCAGCGCTGCTTTCAGACGAAACGGGCAATGGTTGACATGCTGTTGAAGAGATAAGACTCCTCGGCGAGTAACGAAGGGGCACCCACGCTTCTTATGTGTACAGTAGTAGACCATGGGAAGAAGAAATGAACGAGAAACGACGACAAAGACTGCAAGGGAAGGGCGTCCGAAGGGAGAAGGAGGTCTAGCGACAGTCAATATCGACGTGTTGCTCAGAACGGAGAATATATTTTGAGTTTAAATCACGTGCTTTCGTTCAAAAAGGAACGTAGGTACACGTCGACCTCAACACAAGGGTGTACTTCTCGTATTATCTACCACTGGTTATAAACCTCTGGTTTCCCAACGTTGTACGCTGTACACTTGTCCAATCTCGCACAGAAAAATTAATCTCTTCCCTCCACCGCCGCCGCCGCCCGTCCGACGTCCGATCTTTTGTTACCGTCGTGATCCGTGCCATCCTCGCGTTCTACTCCGCTCCGTCGTACGTTTTGGCGCCCTCGCACTCGCTACGAAGTGCGAGGGCGGAAAAAAGTACGACGGATTACGAAGTAGCGTGCTGAGAATGGATTCCATTAAGCGGACATGAAGCGTACCTCATTCTCTTTCTCCGCCCTCGTCGGACGCCTCCATAAAGCGGACAGCATCCGTATCTCACGGATGTATTCCGTGCAGTCTTTCCGTGCAGTCTTTTCGTACGTGCTTCCATTTCCTTCTACGTATCTTTGTTCTAAACTAACCAATCTTCACCACGTCTCTTCGCGCTCTGCGACATGTAAACGGCAGGAAAAAGGCTTTGGGTTACTTTTGCGAGTTACTAGGTCCCTCGACTTTTCTAGCGCAACGTTTCTGTTTTGCTCTTATCAATGGTACGTTCTATCGCATTTCAACTGTATCCAACGGAGCATTGACTAACTTATGGATACTTTCTGCTTGCGTATACAGGAAAACGACCAATTTCATTTCGTTTCTCAAGATCGATCTCTGGCTGTTCGGGATAGGCGATTCTGGTACTTGGTTGGGACATAGGCTGCTCTCTCGTTTATCGCATCTTGCGGTATGTTTGCTGCTTGGGCATTCTTGGTGTCCTTGGTTGTGAGTTCTCGCTTCGACACCTTTTCGCGCTTTACGATGATGGTGGGCTGGTAATCTAACCGATCCCTTTCCTGCTTCTTCTTCCGTTTGCGAGTTACTAGGTCTCTCGACTTTTCTAGTACAACGTTTCTGTTTTGCTCTTATCAATGGTACGTTCTATCGCATTTCAACTGTATCCAACGGATCATTGACTAACTTATGGATACTTTCCGCTTGCGTATACAGGTAAATGACTTTTGATGCGTACGTAGCTCACGAGTTGCAGGTGCAGGTTCCTCAAGTAGGGAACCATGCATCTGGGCATGGTTCCCTACATGACGAACGGAGAGGATGAGGCGCTTCGCGCCTCATCCTCTCGGAGTGCGTATTTGTTCTACCGATACAGCCGATGGTGGAGGTGCAGTCTGCGGCATCTGCCGCAGATTGCGCCTACACCCGATCCATCATGGGGAAATGGTACATGTAATATAGCGAAGTAGTGGTTAGCAAAAGCGGTCGATAGAAGAATAGATACGAATAAAACGGTATGATTTCATAATGGGCATCATCTGTACTAGCACTAGTATTCCATGCGTTGCAGGGTATCATTCCGCAGAAGGTATCGTGTAATGTGCACCTTAATGGAAACTGAACCTAGAATTCGCGAAATACAGTTCAGGTAGCCCTCGACTAAAGAACTAGCACGAGTGGAAAACCCACCAGTATTTACTGCACAGCGATTCTGGACGACCCAAGCAATTATCTGCAAATTTTGAAATAATTGATCTCGATATTTTTTCAAAAAATTTACTGGACGACCCTTGCCAATTTCTGGATGACCCTCGCCAAAAACTAGCATCTGCAAGAGACAGACGATAGGACCCTCTCCGTAGAACGTCCTCGTTTCGAGTGTAACATTTATCCTGCGAATGGAACCCTTGACCTTACCGGTCCCTCGCGAGAAGCGATTCAAAGTAACATCCTCCAACCGATAATAACGGTACGACAACAGCTTCGTGTGAAGTGGGTCCGTGACCTTTAACTCCTTGAGTCCCAAGTGGCGTCGAGCTTTCGTGCGTGAACGTAGCACTGCTTTAGAAGCCAGCGTCGCTTTCGACCTTGTCGAGAGAGACCAGTGAAGGTTGTCATCGATATGAGATGAGCTTGACGATCTGTTTTCAGTCACATTACTGGAGCTAGAGCTCGACGAATCCGAATTATAGTGAACTCGTTTTGGGTGTCGACGCCTATGTTTTACCGACCGGTGGTCTTCATCAGCGAATCGGATCTCCCAAGGAGCCGGTGCGTCCACGGCTTCATCCATGCGGATTATTTCCTCAAGCGCATCCAAACACGAACGAAATCGATCGATATCGGTACGCATTTCATCGACAAATGCTCGGTACTCCTGAACAAAGGTTTCTGGAGTGCCCAGATTTTCCATAATGGAATTCACGTCCTTTCTCACAAAAAGTAAGTCACCTGAGACATCCCTCACTTGATCATCATCGACACGCTTCCTCAGCGTACTAACGTTCTGTAGGAGTTTCACGTGAGCAGCGTGATTAATATCTAAGCGGGATGCTAACCTAGCCAACTCGGCTACGGTAGCAACTCTAGGGGTAAACGTAGATGGCGTCTCAACGACAGGTTGAGATGAGTCCACGCTTCCTCTGGGTGCTTCCGTTACTGAACGCGCTCTCCGGGGACCGGGTACGACCTCAAGAGGTGGCACTATATCTCGGTTAGACCGGGGTGCCGGTGCAGTAGATGGTACCGCATTCGATGACCGCGCGGACCCGGTTCGAGGTCCACGAGTCGGTGGCGGCATACTGGAAACCAGTAACAAACCCAATCCACTATGGCCCTTTCGTCTCGGATTTGCCACTTTGCCAGTTCCTCTTCATCGGTTGTTGCAGAAGTGGTGAGATGGTTCTTGAGGTCTTTCACTGCAAGTACGTACTGAATCGTTTGCATCCGTTTGTGGAAGGTATTCTCAAACAACTTCTAGATCTTGAGCGCGATGAACGAATCCATGTTGTGAGAAGGAAACAGCGGAGCAAATCAAATACGCCGCTGGCAGGTAGGCAGCAACAGCAGACAACGATAGCAAACAAGAGCAGCAAACAACAACAGCAAAAACAAGAACAAAACTTCAACAATCGGGACCACTGGCAGGAACTAAATTCCCAGTACCCTAGGGGATAGGACCCTTACTCTTGATACCCGGAGACCCTCTTGGTAAGAAACGGCTTCTGCTGTATACCTCCGCCTGGGTTCCAGGAGAAGGCGCGTTGCTCTCTACGAGGCGACCGAAGGATGGTTAATAACCAAAGATATGTCTTCACCACTTAACCCAATCTGGCCTCTTGCAAGAACTTGCTCGACCTCAAAATTGCAGGTACCGAAATGTTGGCGTATAAGTCGAAATTTTGTGAGAACGCGTATCTCACCAAGATAGGTATTTCTTGTTCTTCAATGCGGCCATATATGGGCCATATTTCGGCCATATTTCGGCTACATGCATGAAAACGGAAACTTCTTATCTTGTCAAGATATATGCTCTCACGAGTTTTAGACTTATACGCCAACATTTGGGTTACATATCGGGCATATTTCGGCCATAACCGGGGTTTATAGGGGACGGGTGTTGCATCTCTCACACAGCGTCAAAGTAGGGGCACACCCTGGGGACAGGAAACTCTATCTGAATCTCCGAAGAGATTTCTATTGGCCAGCAATGGCATTCGACTGCTTTGCAGTGCGCCGTTCGTGTACGGAATGCGCGCGAAACAACGTCAGACTTCGACGGTATTGTAAGAAGTTGTCGCTGTTTCGAGCTCGCGCTCCATTGGAGTTCATCGCGATCGATATTCTTGGTGAATTGATCAAGACTGCTCGCGGTAACCGCTTTCTCCTGGTTATCACGGACAGGTTTTCAAAGCTGGTACGGACAGTACCGTTAAAGCGTATCACCTTATATGTTCTCGCGAACGAGGTAATGATGTCGCCGACACGGTGTTCTTCGACGCAAGAGGGGGAATGTGTAGAGCAATCGCGATTTCGCGTTTGTGACGTGTTCCGTCTCATAACACCTCGGCTTTCCGAGTTGCCTCTACAGCAAGGTTATGAACTTAGGTGGCATTCTGACGCCATATGGCATGGTGGCACCCGATGGGGTTGATGGATTGGTAACTGGTTGTGGCAGTGGATCGCGTGTACGCGTGTATGGATTGGCTCTGTTACAGAGAAAATTGGATTGGTTCTTAGAATTAGTGGCTGCCAAGGCGGGTCTGCACAAGTGCAACACGTGTGTGGCTCTGCCGTATTTGGCACTACTTAGTTTATTTATTTAGTTTAATTTGTGGAAACCTACTTAGGTGATGGCGACCTCGCCGTCACCACCACAAATTAAACTCAACCTTGTCCACGGCTCTGACTTGAGCACCTGCGCGTAGTGCACAACTCCGCGAGGAGGGTCACCGCGTACGTGCTTATTTCATCCCCAAGGGATCACTCAGGTACCCTGATCTAACACTACGTTTCTCTTCGGACTGTGTTCGCACATTTATTTGCAGGTATCTGCTACTCTAGTGTTCAGAAATTGTATCGACTCTGTATAGAGGCCTGCCGCGTGGGCTCAATACACATCGTCACCCTCGGCCCGGGTCTGTTGCCGCTTGTCGCACGACCCCCGCCCTCGTGTTTGTCCCTTTTTCTTTTCTTTTCTTTCCCCTTTTTCCCATCCTTTTCCCTATCTTTTCCCTCTTTTTCGAGGCACCGCGTCGACCTGGTTCCATTCCTTCCACCTCCGATCAGAGATCTCCGACTCTCGGACGTCTGCTTACAGATCCCCTCTTGGGGATTTCCGCAGTCACCTCAGTGGTAATTCCGAAGTACGGGCGGATTTATACCCGCGCTATCCGTATACGGAGGGCTCTTCTGCTGAGTCTACCTCCCAAGGGAGCAAGGATTCGAGCACCTTCAGTGTCATTTCTCCCAAGTGGGATTTGCACTACATTGTTCTGGAGACAGGTGTGCTAGGAAATATGCGGATTTAGTTCATTTCTCTGGATACGTTCAGAGCATATCGATGTGAATCCGCGTTTCAAGTCCATCTCGGAACTTTTAAATAAAATAAATTGTTTATCATAAAGCATTAGTTGGAAAAGTGGTTTGCTTTTCTTTTGGGACTTTATCACTTATAGCACATTTTGGAAGCCTCGACACCAGTACTTCTTTTTAATGCAATCAGTTCCAGCTACTAAAGGCAAGCTCAGATGCATGGTGTCTTCCAAGGAGTACGGAGTTCGATTTCTTTGAGAACTCGCGGTCGTACGTGTATTGTCCAGCATTTCTTCCGTCCAAGTGAAAAAGAAAAAAATAAAGGTGTTGAAGTCTACAGGAAATTAAGCAACCATATCCAAACAGTCAACATAATTGATAAAAGGATTACATCTGTTTCAATCATTGACAGTCAATAACATAAAATATTGTCCTACAGGCATCGCTTTTGTAATTTAATATTTACATTGAGATATTTCGAGTTATTAGTATTTATCAGTTCATGGCAATCCTTTTGAAGCTTCCCTTCACTAGGTAAATCGTACCAGAAGTATTATTTCGCATGTCATAATTTTTTCTTTTCGAAAATGTTCTACGCTCCTCACAGCAATTAAAAAGTATGTCTACTGAGAGCTACCCTCTCAACATCTACATTAATGTACTTCGTTGTTTCTGCAAAAGCTATCTGCATCATTTCAATATTTCGATTTCTTTTTACAAATAATATACCGAGGGAATTGTAATGCAAAATGCTCGGGCTGGGGATGCACTCATGTTTTTTTCATATTTTGTTCATCCGTTACTGGGTTCCACACCTCATATTATGAGAAGGCATCAGGGCAACTGCTCCCTTTAGGGATTAATGCGTCAAAAACTGATCTTGAGAAAAATCTTCGGCAGACTTCTTCTTCTTTAAATTTTCCACCATACGATGGAAAGGAGACCATGGCGCAAAAGTGGGGTATAAACGTGTTAGCTGCCATTATGCTCGAAGCAGAAGGTCAGCGGTCGGAACCCTGCGCAATTCTGCGGCTGTCTACCGCGTTGGAATTAAGTCGTGTTAACAATTCAAAATTTGGAAGCTACGTATCTTTGTGCACGGGGCTCGAAAAGCGCCCCAGAGACTCGCTTTCCAATTGTGATGCTACCGTCAAAGATGAAGCCGATTATCAAATTTCACGTAGAATTGGTTAGGCCGATTATCTTAGCGCATGCGTAAATTATGGAGAGAGAAATTGAAGCGGAAGACACGCGCTTATTAGTGGATAACCAGGATGGCTGGTATCCTACCTTTCGTTTGATAAGGAGGTCATTTTGGGTCTTTATGTGCAATCAGAAGAGCAAGTTCAGTACAATAACATCGTCGAATTTTGAGACCCAGCTCTGCCACTTCTATGGTGCATTAGCTTCCGAAAGATCTCCATGCTTTCCTGAAATTTCCTGGAAGGTCTTCATTATATCGCGTAATGCATGTATCGCATTTCTGTACCTTTTTCAAACTTCAACATCTTTAAGAACTCAGGCAGCCTCTTCATGAAAATAGAGCAAGCGTGGCTTGTACTTCCCCTTCCGCGCGGCATTCGGGAAATGGCCTGAAACTGATTCAATGTCTAAATCAATTTTTTTTATCTTCCTTTCAGGTTCTGTGCTTCATGCATTTGTATGCTACATTTATAATACCCCCTTCTACGAACGAGAGTTGATTACTGTCTCAAAGAAATCAATTGTGCTTTCGAAATAGAAAGGGTTTGCGAAAAACTAGATTCAGACTCGAAACATATGGTAAATTTCTAACACAGTGTTTCTGCGTACGAAATTCATTCAGTTTTTTCTTGCTCAAATTTATGATTATGTTTTCCAAGATTGTTTAGAACTTGGCACAAGTGGACTTTTAGGCAGCTCCCTGTAAGAACACAATACGAAGAAAACGATATATATTTGCTAAAATATTCTACATTGAATTATATTATTAGCTTGTGCAGTTTGTCGCCAATTCCCGCATCTCCCTGAGCACAGCTCAGAAGTGTTAAACACACCTGAACTGCTCGTTTTGGAAGTTTCGTGCTTTCCTAATGAAAAATTGTTGTCAATTTGCTTCTCTTTTCTGAAAAATAAGATGATTTTCTCTTAATGAAAAAGGCCTAGTAGGAGTTTTTGCTAATAAAGTTTAAATAAGCAAACCTTAATTGCCTTTGCGGCAGAACAAAAGTACTTCTATCAGAATCAGGCTACAAAACTACGCAAAACAAAAAGTTTAATCCATAGCAATTGAGGCCATGGATCGAACTTTTTGTACCGACGATCTTTGAAGCCGTGTTGGGGCTACACGGTGAGAAAGAAATGAAAGAAATAATAGGTGTTCTCAATATTTAGGTGAAAACGACTATGGTCGTTCTCAAGCAGTTCGACATCTCTGCGATAGAGCGAGCTTGTCATCGCGACATCGGTGCCCATATCGAAGATGAAGTCGTCGCGCAAACCAGAAAACGCCTGCCATCACTGAAACAAAAAGAAAGGCTGCCTTAGGCGCAAGGCTGACCCAGACTTTTTTAATTGAGGGGTACACGTAGCCGGTGGTTTATACAACCAGTCTTAGGGGCTCTATTGAGTATAGTATCCTTTCGTTTATGGTAAGGACTAAGGTTCAGCGACTAATAGCAATCTCGGATGCAGGTTGTCCTACCAGAATTACAACGTTGCATTTCCTTGAGATCTCGCCGTCGTACGCGTTTGGTTAGGCACTTCTTCCTTTCCAAGTGGAAAAAATGAAACAACCAGTTGCAGCAACTAGTGGCGTTCTTTGATGCCAGTTGTGTTACCAACAGTACAACGCCAGATTTCTTTGAACACTCGCTTCGTACTGGTATTTTTACGCATTTATTCTCTCTCAGTGGAAAGAATGACACTAAAGAACTTAAGGTCTACAATAACGTAAGCAGGGATCTCAAAACGTTAAAGGCAATCGATAAAAAACGTTAGATATATCTCCATTCTGAAGATTCAATAACATAAAACTATTGTCCTACTACTATCGCTGAGTATTTCAATATTTATCTTGAGACATTTCGAGTTGTTAATATTCATTTCTTACGTTCAGTGCTATGCCAGCTCACTACGTTCGTACGAAGGGGACTTTACTTCAAGGACTTCATCAGATTTCATTACGAATCGCACGCATGTATCGCTCGCGCATCGCATCTATCTACTAAAGCAAAGAGAAGGGAATTTGAGACAACAATTTTCATTTTAGTGCGAATCTTAAGTAATTTCAAATCCACGCGAAGTGCCAACAAGCGCCTCATATGTCCCCCCGTCCCTAGCTCCACCATCCCCGTAACCAAACCCCTTTCCAACTTCAATTTCCAATATCCACGGCTTGTGCTACGGTATAGCACGCTAAGAACAACTTCGTTTCCCGAGAACTTCTTCCAAGTAACTTCCTTCTACTACTTCTTCATCCAACCGAGACCTACGACGGCACTTGATTTTCCTCCAAACCCCCAGCCCAAATCGGCACCGGAACGTTGAAGAGCGATTGCGCATTGGTTACAACCGGTTCAAAATTCTGCCGTTGTTCCGTACTTAAGGCATTAAGTGTCGCATAAAGTTTGTCAGAGTGGATATAGAGTTTAAAGTTCTGATCACTTTGCCATCGTCCACGGGATTTAATTTCCTGATCGGAGAGCCTGCCGAACAACTTGTCGGTGGTTGCGCCACCAAATCGGAGCATATGGGGTGTAACGGCAAACGGCAAGGAAAGTCGTTCGACGGAGCGGCGAAGGATGGCTCGAAAGCGCGCAGACGCGAAAGGGAAGAGAAGGTTCTCTCCAAATAAAATTCTCCGCTCCGTCAGCCGCTTCAGCATAAAAACCAAAAAGTAAGGACGTATCGTGACGGCCTCGTTCCTTCCCCGTTTTCCAAGAGTAATGTTCATCGTGCCATAATGACTCCGCTTCGTTGAGAATTCCAGAAAAACCACATCCGCTAGCTTCAGTTGCAGCAAATCTCCTATGCGCAGATACCCGTCAAAGAGAAGAAGAATCCCAATCCCCGCATGCGGGGTTCCGTGACGAATAAGTTCGGCAGCTATAGCGTAGGCAACCATTTCCGGACAGACACCGTGATGCTCCGATGGACGCGAATTCGCCCACCCTTGCAAACTGAGTGCTGACAAGGACAATCGGCCATGAAGGTGTGGCATATAAAATTCGAGACCCGCCGTAGCCTGCCCCAACCCAGTCGACTTCAAGCACGGATTCTCCCGATACCTCTCCACGCAATATCGCGTGAAGAGGACATCCACGTTCTTGGCGGGTTTATAGCAGCGCTCGGATTCGTCCAACCCTCTCAACCATTCCAAAAATTTGTCCAAGTGCTTATTATAATTTGATAACGTATTTGGCTTTACTCGCTTGTGTGCTAGCTCATACCGACCAGGAGGGCTCATCCGCAGGGTTCAGGTGCGGCGGAACGTAAATTGGTTCCAATACAAGGTTATCCACAAGGAGCAAAACAGCCACACGCCGACAGATTCGGTTCAAACCCTTTGCACTGCTGCGCCCTTTTTGGAGCGCGCCAATAAGGGTTTGATTATCAATAAACACAATTACACGCCTTCCATGGTTCTTCCTCTGACGCAGGAGCCACCGTAATCCGAGGATTAATGCTTCTCCTTCTAGCAAAGGAATAGGTGCATCGCCCGTACGCCAGCGGTGGCAAATAGCTACTGTCTAGTCTTGTTCAGGGACCCAACAGCAGTGTTAATCAAAATCTGAGGCCAATAAGTGGAGCGAGGACTGGCTCTGAGAGTATACTACTCCGCTGCCACGCTTGCTTGCGTCTACGCAGATTACGTATTCGCAAAACGGTGTTGAAAGTGCAACCCGAATACAACGGGATAACGACATAAGGAGACAGAGTTCCCGTTTAGCAGTCTTAGCCGCCTTACTGTCTTACCACTGAGCTCATACACGGATTGTAACACTGAAAACAGCTGGCGACGTAGTAGCAGGAACCACGCCCATTTACCAAGCAGACTTTGTAACTGACGAACTGACCATCGATCTCTTCATGTGAAGCGATCGGTCATGTCTATTAAACGACGCAGCTCTCCTGCGCACGGCATGAGCAGCCATTCGCATGCACCTCGATCCCTAATACTTCGGTCACGTCGGTAGAGTCCGGCCACGACACTTTCTTAGGTTTCGAAAGCAATCTGCTTTTCTCCGACTCTGCTATTACCGCCTCAAGAGATTTCTGAGCCATTCCTTTATCGGTTCCAAGGGAGAACTAATCATCAATGTAAGCTCCAAAGCTAAATTCAGGGATGAGTATAGTATCCAGGATCCACAGACTCGACGACAGCCCTGCGTGCTCAAGCAGTTTTCTGTGAATGGTCTGAGGCATAAATACGGAGTGAGACCATCTCATAGGCATCGAACGTATCATAGAAAAACCCTGCGAACCTCGCAAAGCTATCGGAGGAAGACCAAAATACTTGTTCATCCAATCCGGTAACTTCATTCGGTGGTATTGATTATCCATATCCGATTTTCCCACGAATAATCGCTTGCCGGCAGGCAAGTGAAGTCGCGCGAGGTGACCAGGATTTGGGAGCTCAATCTCCGGTGGAGTTCGAAATGCTTTATTGGCATTTGAGCATCAATGATCAATCTTTGAGCCCCCTTCTCCGACTTAGGTACGGCGAAAACTCCATTGATACTTTTTGGCTTCTTCTTGCGCAGGGTCACCAGCCCTGCCTTCTCCAACATCATCACCAATCCCACATAGTCCGATTGTCGTACACTGCAGAAAGGTTTACCCAGCTTTTCCCTAGTGAAGGGAGGTCGCAGGACATGCCCTTCTGCCGCGTAAGTTCCTTGGATGTTCTCAGGCATCAACGGCAGAATATCCGCCGACGCTGCAAGGTTTTCAACTGGCAACGAAATTCGATCGGGGTTTAGCCAGACCCAACTTTGGAGGTCACCGTATTCCAAGCCTTCATCATCTGCCTCGAAGGAGGTCTCCGCATCGAAATATCTCCGGCAAAAGGCCTCCTCCCCGACGCCTCGCAAGATATCGGTCGCCAGCCTTTGGACAGCATTTTTCTCTTCCGTCAGAGGATTGAAAGAGTAGACATGCCCTGCGTACAGGCAGTTTGGTCCTGGAGTGAGGTCACGGACGAGTAGATCCAGTTTCCTCCGTTTCCGGAATCGCTGGTCTTTACGTCCCCCTGAACTCCCGCACGCGTCGTCCGTCATTCCGGAGACCCACTGTAGGGGAAGCACATCCCACTTGTTCATCACACTTCCGTCATTTGTTGTTGTCATTATTTTCTCAAGTTACTCTCCGGCGTCTCCCTGCTTTTTAGACAGGGCAGACTTATCCTTTTTGGATGAAAGCTCTTTACGCAACTTTGCGGACTTATGGAGTTTGCGACGGTGCGCCTCGCTTAGGAGATCGTCAACATCCTCCTCCAGTTCGCGAGCAGCGTCCCAGCTGTTCGTCTTGTCTGCTATGTTAACAGCGGCAAGACGACGCATAAGCAGTTCGACTGCTAACTCGTCCTTGGCACGCAAAACTCCCAAAGAGCTTATTAAACAATGGACTACTTTAGCCAAGGTAATTGCCTCCCTCTTGTTTCTACTTCCGATTAACTGACGAGAGTCAACCGAAGCAGTTACAGTCGAGTAGTTGGTCAGAGTCTCCCTCAACATATTTGGACCCTCAAACGAGTTCACAAGCATCGTTTGCTCCGGGAAAGGCCGTTTCGCAAATGTTGCGAAGAATCGAGCATTCGAATTTTTAAGTCGACGCTCGCCAGATTTCACCGAGCACTCTTCGTCTGAAGAATCCTCGTCCGAGTCCGGGTCAGTAAGGCCATTGCTGGTTCTACCTTTCCTCGCTCGTTCGACGTCCTCAAACAGATCTTTCGCCGGCTTCTTCTGTTTTTTCTTCAGTTTCTTGACACACGCAGACTGGCATGGTCTTCCCGAAGGGAAGCCAACAGCTTAAAAATTTGCTGATTGTTTTCGCAACGATCTCTATGTAGTGCGCGGAGCTCACCACTTTGTCCAGATACTTCGTTACTTCCGCTGCCATCCTGCTTCGGTTCCTCCGCACCAAGGGTTCCACCGTCGGATTCGTCTCCATCGCTGGAGTCGTCACTTTCAGTTTCCTCATCACTGCTTTGGTCCCCGTCAGTCTCACCTGTAGTCTTTCCCGACGTTGCCGGTGGACCCGCTTCAGGGCTCGGATAAGTCCCATCTCTGACGCACGCGAGTAACACGTCCGTATTCCCCTCTGTTGGAATGCTCCCCACTTCGTTCCTTAGGCGAGATAAAAGAGCGCGTTTACTCTTTGTCCCTTCACCCATGAACTGAGCCAAATTCGACCCGAACTCGCTCTTGAAAATTTCAAGAGCGTCCACTCCCTTATCGTTCAATTTTCGTGAAAGACGGGAGCAATTTGTTTGTGATTTGTTGGTAGCAGGTCCTCTACTCCCGTTAGATGGTCAACCCAATCCATCTCGGGGGCTATATTATCCCCTAGCAGGGGCCTGCGCTTTTGGGAGGGCTGCTCCCGGCTGAACGCGTGTCCTAAATAGGACCAGCCGCCACCAGACTTCCATACGAGTGGAATTAAGCCAGGCCTCGTACCTCCCAGGCCCCTATTTGAAAGCACAGGTACTTTCCAATATTTTCTTCTGGTCAGGCCTTGCACCGGCCTTGACGTCAATTTTCCCCAATAGCGATGCACAAATAATTGTGCATCAATCCTCACAAAATTATCCCCGCATCCATAGAGACCGTCACAGAAGGGCACACAGACCGCATCATATGTGATGGCCCAGAGAACACAGGGCTTTTAAGATGCGACGTCTGTTTTACCGTCCGGCTCAGCTGGCACTGTGCGCGGCATATCGTGTCCGTGGCAACATCCAAGCTTTGCCCTATTGATCTCCCACACGGTGGTCTTACCCACGAGAAAGGATCTGAAACCCTTGGCCCACCTTCCCCACGCAATATCATCACCGATATCAGAACTCATCCGCACTTGATTTTTAGTCTACCTCCTCCAGCCATTAACTATCTTATTGTTTCATTAGCCATAACGATGGCTCCCTCAAGTAGCTGCATTCCAAAGGAATATTGCAAGCATAGCAGTGTAGCCGAGAATATACGTTTGGGTACTTTATGGTCCCGACAAACTCATAGGAACACTGACAAGATCAGGAGCACTTACGCAGGCATTACAAAGACAACGACTTAGCACCGACCTTCGAAAGAAATGCCAATCATTGGTTCAGCCTTCCAATGCCGCGTCAGACACGCGAGAGTCCAATAGACTTCCGAAGCCTTCCCTTCCCCTTCACCCTTCAGCCGTAGCATGCAACCATGCTACCTTGCCCAGCCGGCACCACTAGGAAGCCGGTGAACATTGCCGACCATGCAGTTAAAGCGTCATAGTTACTGTTACTCAGAAAGAAAATTCCATTACGAAAGCTCAGGAATACCATATTAGTGCATGAAAATTTTCCTGCGGCCTTCAGTCGCTAGTTAAATTGTAGCCGAACAATTACTTTGCATGTAATAATTTTACTTTTTCGAAAATGTTGTAAGAACTTCATTACCATCAAAACTATTTCTACTGAGACTTACCACCTCAATATCTATATCAATATTATTTGGTAGCCCTTGAAAAGCGTTCCGCATCATTTCAATATTTCAAATTCTGGATAAATTGCATAATAATTCTTAGGTAGTATATGAGGCACCCAATATCATTGATTCCGTGACAAAGATATATTAGATGTATCCAATAGCGGAAAGGCATTGCTCGAGAAACAGGCTGACATTGCTTTATTGGTTTAGACTTTCAAAGTGAAACGTATTTCACAGCGTTGTAGTATAGCACGTATCAGGGTAAAACCCGAATCGGTCTTGAGACGACGGGGCAAGATGCTGCTGGAGAGAGTGAGTGTAATGTGTCTGTTCGTGGGGTAAGGAGGAAGCACGGGGCGGTCAGCGGAGAGAGTGGGCGGTTGGTATCGCCGAGCACATGCAGAGGCGTGCAAAAGGGTACGAACGGCCTAATAAACCTTATAGTACTTAGCCTTCTGGTCTGTCGGTAGCGCTACTCGACGAACAAGATGTACGGCAAAGGGTGCTTGATGTTTACAACATGGGGCCACCGCGAGGTTGTGGTGCTCCTGTATATCGGGTGCCCCAGCCTCCCTATGACTACAAAAGGGTGACTTACATTGCCAACGCTACGGACCTCGACGCCCAACTCGTACGTGTGGTCTACGCTCGCCCCACGACGGTGTCCGCCCCCGTGTGCCACGCGGGCATGCGCAGGGTGTCTGACGGATCTTACACGTACGCCACGACATGGCAGGCCGGCCAGCCTCCGCCTTGGGTCAACCACGGCGCACTATACTGCAGATCCCCCTCCTTAGATTGCACTCCGTCCTCAGAGTGCAGCCAAACGCCGCGCCCAAGTCCGTTCGGTAATGAGAAGCCATCGATTGCTTCTTCCCCAAGAATTGCCCGCCAGGGGCGGGGCGAAGCCATGCCAAAACTCTACGTACGATGTGGGGGGTGGAGCGATGAAGTTAGCGCAGCTGAGACCAAAAATTTGCGCAGAGATTGTCCCCGGTCGTGCCCGGCGCGTAGCCGTTCACGGGAATGCCAATGCGGCGATCGGCAGGGAGCTTCGCGTGGAAGGCGGCGGGTCCGTCCACAGGGGGCCCTGAAACCGACCGAGGTGGCACGTCGTCAGAACTAAATCTTCCGCGCCCAATTCGCGAAGTGAAACCGTGGCGATGTTAAGTACCGCGAAGGGAATAGCGGGTTGGTCCAACTGGGCGCCACCGGGGGCCGCTTGTCGTCGGTGCCGGCGCCGCCGGATGCTTCCCGACTCTGCGCAGCCCAGGCGCCATACGGGCGACGCCCGCAGCGGAGGTGGCGGGAGCGTCTGATCGTACGTACTCGAGCGGTCACAGGGTACACAAATCTTCCTTCTCGTACGATACGGTGCGATGGCCAGCTGTAGGGGGTTCTCGCGCCCCCTTCGTGCCCGTGCCGTGCGACGCGCGTACGCCGCGGCCGACACTGTCTCGTCTCGCAACCCTTCGACAGTAGCGGTGACGGTCTTGAAGACCGTTAGCGGGCTCGTGCACGTACCTATGCGGTGGTGGTCGCGGCGGGGTGCCCGCCGCAGGAGGCACGTCGGGAGCGGGCATGAGTGACAGCCCTCGCGGAAACGAGAAGGATGTACATCGGCCACGCTCGTTTGGAAATAAATTGGGGCGTATGTGACCGTATAGCCCTAGTATCGGTGCAGTCGATACTGCGCTCCGCGAAGTCCAGAACCGGCGTTGGCGATAGCCAGTGCACCTCAGCATCTGACGTTATCTGTATAAGAACTCCCTGGCGGGTTCGGCGTTTCTCCGCCCGAATGGGTTCTCAGTCGAGACAAGCGTGCGCGCTTCTATCTCCGATGGCGAGCAATCTGAATCAACCAAGCGCGTCCAGTGGCGGTGGTCCTCCGCCGTCGTGCAACCCGTTCCGGTCCGCGTCTCTCCCCGGTCAGCATTTTGACCACCACACTCGTCGCACGAACCAGGCTCCGCGTCGTTCGAAACAGGTTCCGATGACGGTCAATGAGTACATTCAGGATAATACCAACTACTTCGACGAGCGGCGTTTCGCGACGATTCCGGTTTCGCTCCCACTTCGCAAGGTGGCCAGCCGCAATCCGAACCGTACGCGAATGGAGGGGTGGCAAGCGCGTTGGAACCATCTCCCGGGTGTTACCGGTCGCGCGGACGAGAGGACGGTTGGGGTTTCCGATATGCCGTACTTGAGATGTCCCGGAGAAAGGGAGTACCAGCAGAAGCTCCAAAGCCTGATGTACCGCCTCGATAGGGACGCGAACTTTCCTCCCGAGAACAGCAACCCGCTGGGGTTGGTGATGTTCGCACCACCGTACGATCAGCTGTACTGTCTAGACTGCGAGCATTGGGGAAGCAAAGCCGCAACGAAAGCCCGTATTCGGACATCGCACCGCTTATTTTACGCTTGGCGCAACGTCGAGTACTTCGAAGTGGCGAAGAACGATCGTTCGGCCGTGTATTACAACATGACCGATGCGTGGAAGTCCGTGAAGGTGGAGCAAAACCTTTCCGTGCTGACGCCGTCCGTTGTGGCGTACCATTCCCGGGAGCTAATGGGTCACAGGGAGCTGAGCCGTGCCGTCTTACAGATCCTTTACACGGAGTGGGTGGTATTCGCTTTTATGGCGTTTCTTCAGGTGGCCAGTAACGACGTGGAGGTCTTCACTCGTGCGGGAGATCAGCGTCTCTAAAACACCGACGACTCTCCCCAGTACGGACGGTTGTTTCCTCTGCCGTACAAACTGGTATGCATCCTTGCCGGAATGGGGCTGCAGAACATACTGCGTGGGACCTCGTATCCTCCGGCCGTGGCGAGAAGCTCATGCAGTACGCGCTGGAAACAAACTGGTCGCAGACGCCAGGATTCCTCCGGTACGATTACTTCAAGGATTCGTTCCCGGAGATGCCGGCGTCCGGTACGGGTGCTTTGCCCATTGGTCGCATTACGCTGCCAACGTCTCAACTCCCACAATGGCCGTTTACGGACAAGCCGAACTACTTCCCGCAGGGATTCATGGAAGAAGATTTCGAGGCTGCTCCTCCTGTTTCGAGGCGTGAGAGCGGAGTTCAAACGGGCTTGCCGTAGCTTTCTTCTGCTTCCCAGCCCGAGCGGGATCCAGAAGTCGTGGAGATGCCAGTGCGTATGGATAGAGAGGTCCAAGTCGGGTTGTCCGGTCACCAAGTGGACTCCATGGGGGTCGAGCTCTCTGGCGACGGCCTCCGAACCTTGTTCAACGCCTTGCGGGCCGTCTGCGTTCCGCGGGGGATTCCGAAGTTTACAGACATACCAGATGCCTTGTCCGTTGCACGTACGTTGGTCCGCCGTGCGTGGAATGCCGAGATGTGCTTGAGCGATCAGGCTCAAGGCATGCTGAACCTGCTCAGCTATCTTCGCGAGCATAGTTTGACGAACCTCGTTTCATACGATCAGGGCATGACGGACGATCTGGGACCTGGAACATCGCCAGACGGAAAGGTCCTGCACACGCAGGCTCCGACGCTTGAGGATCTTGTCGGAGAGTCCTATGTCGGTCTTTACGAAGAGGCCGTTGCAGAGCAGCAGGTAAATCAGATCGTCCAGAATCTGAAGCGTATGCGCGCGTCGATGATCGACGGACTCACGCTGAACCCTTTAGCGCCTCCGTCTGGTCCGCAGGAGGCTAGTGAGGGCGGCGGTGGAGCCACTGCCGATACGGTGCCGCGGCCGCCGGTGGTGGCGCAGCAGCAGATGGGAGTGGAGGTCCTGCGGAGGCCGAAGACGCTCCGATGACGGATATTCCGACCGGTTCGGGAACTCCAGTCGTGCCCATCCCGACGACGCCAGGCGTCGCTGGTGCAGAGCCTCCGAACGCTCCGACCGGGAGCACTCCGACAGAGGAAGCGGGTCCGTCCAATCCGTTGCAGCCGGCCAAGTAGGTCGTGGAGCCGAACGCGCCCTGGCCTGGAACTTCTCATCCGTTCCGATCGGTCAGTTTCCGAGGTGGTTCTGTCTCGGTTTACCGTTTGGGCAGTCCGACTCCACGCGGTGGTCGTGGTCGTGGCAGCTCGCGCGGTGGTGGGCGCGGACGTGGTGCCTCTCGGACGCTTCCTGCGACGAAAACTATCCTTAAAAAGGACCGGATGGTGCGTAGGCAGTCCCAGTAGCGTACCTGATTCTGAGTAAACTTATGTTGTTGTTTTCGCGTTCTTCGTTTGCCGGTACGTCAGGTTAGTTCCTTTTGACGTAAACTGCCGCCATCGGAAAAGGCGGCGTTTCGGGGGATGGAAAAAAAAGAATTAGACCAACGAGCGTACGACGAGGGCAAATATCTGGCCAGCAGTGGCACGTCAGTGGGTGGTTGTGTGCCGTTTCGTTTCTGTCACGTGCTTGGTCCTGCCGTTTCACGTGTCGAAGGGTTGTTCGAGTCTCGTCCGTTCTGTCGATATCTTCTTCCTCTCTCCCTCTTTAAGGGTGCTGCCGATGTCGTACGACTTCGGCGACGCAAGTAGCGGGCTATAAAGTGTTGTGGGATGTTGGAAGGAGGTTCGGAGGTGTCCTTGTGGGCTGCGAAGCCGTACCAGCGTACGAGATATCGGACTTCGTTTGGTGTGTCATGGTGCGTTATGACGCGCTCGACGACGGAAGGGACCGTGTCGGGCAGTGGTGAGTCGTCGCGTTCGACGACGTCGTCCGCGAAGGGCCCCTCCGGGTCCGCTACAGGTTCTTTACGGGTGCGCTCGGTGGTAACGGGGGTACTATTGGGCCGTTCGGACGGGGCGCGAGTGACGCGGTGAAAAAACACGGTGTTGTTCGATGCCGTTTTCGTCAACGGTGACGGTGGTGTCGGTTGTGGCCTTGACCTTGAACGGACCGGTAGTCTTCTGCAGTAGTTTCCGAAGGGCTCGTTCCTGTTCCGTTAGGTCCTCTTCTGTGCTTTTATAGTTAGGATGGTCAACGTACTCTTCTTTGCCTTACGTGAACGTAGGGCGGAACCGAACGGTTTTGTCGAAGTCGTCCTTGTAGCGCTGTTGGGCGCGTGGGAGTTCTGTCCGAGCGGTCGGGAGCGTAGCTTGTAAACATTTGAGCGTATATCGTTTGAGCTGGGCTGCCGACGGCTGCATGGGGGTTGCTGGGTCCAAGGACGCGCTGAGTTCGTCGATAAGGACGCTTGGGGGCGTTCTCGTCAATGCGACCGCAAAATGGGCAGTTCCGAGAGACCTGTGGAACTGAAGGTTACACCCATACGTAAGTGGCTGTACGTATGCATGCCAAGTCCGTTGATGGTCTGCTACGTAGAGGCGGAGGCGTTCCACCAGTATCTTGTGGAACCGTTCGGCCTGTCCGTTCGCCTGGGAATTGTACGCAGTGGTAGAGACATGTTTCGTACCGAGTGCGGAGCAGACGGTTTCGAAGAACTTCTACATAAACTGTGATCCGTTATCGATGAATAAGCCGTTTGGGATACCGTATGGGTAGACCCAATGTTCCAGGAACGTTTTGGCTATTACTAGGGCTGTGGTTGACCGCAGCGGTATGGCTCGTGAGAGCTTGCTGAACCGATCTGTCATTACCAGAATGTACTGGCATCCATTAAGAGATTTAGTGAAGGGACCCACGATGTCCATCGCCATGAACTCGAGAGGTTCTGCGGCTGGGAAAAGCTTCAGGAGCTTCTGGGACCGGTAACCGGTTCCCTTAAACGCTGGAAATCACCGGCAATCCAGTACGGTCTGGAAGACGTCGTTGGCCATGTGAGGCCAATGGAAATCTCTCCGTAGCGTCTCGTACATTTTGGTGGCGCCGAGATGACTCACCAAGGGGGGATAATGCACCAAGTACAGAACGCGTGCCTGTAGAGACTCGAGGACCACCTTCTGGAGTGCGCCGTCGAGTCTTGAACGACTTATGAGGATTCCGTTTCGGTCGACGTCGAATAGGGTAACCCCGTTACTGACATCCTTACGTACCGATTGGCAGAAAGGGTCTTTTGCCTGGGATCGCACGAGTTCCTCAAGCGTAACCGGTATGATTTCGGTTTCCTCTGCGGGCAGTGCCAGGGTCTCTGGCACTCCTGGTGATTTCTTCTCGGTCCTTTGCCAGTCTATGTAGACATTGGTGTATTCTTGTCCGTCTAGGGTGATGTTGGCGACGACTAGACCATCGTCATGGCGGTCATTAATGAGAAAACAGGGCACTTCATCGTCTAGCGATGTATTCTCCTCCCCGTCTGTTTGGATTCACGAGAGCGCGTTTGCCGCCTGATGTTTGATACCCGGTCGGTAAATGACGTCGAAGTCGTACTCCATTAGGCGTAGGCGCCATCGTGCCAGTCGTCCTGAAGCGTCCGCTAGGTTCAGTATCCATCTTAGCGAATGGTGATCCGTGCGGACGGTAAATTTCTGTCCCTCCAAGTACGGTCGGAGGTGCAGGATAGCCTACACTACTGCCAGGCATTCCCGTTCGGTCGTTGAATATTTCCGTTCGGTCTTGGTTAGCGACCGACTCCAGTATCCGATTGAGAGAAGATACCCATCCGGTTGTTTCTGAAGGAGGGCGCAGCCCACCTGACGGTCGCAGGCGTCGGTGTCCAATACGTATGGGTATCCTTGTTTTGAGATAGCCAGGATCGGAGGACGTATCAGGGGCTGACGAAGCTCGTCAAATGCCTCTTATTTCGTATCGGTCAGAGTTTCGAAGCTCCTGCGCTGTCTTTCTTCCAGTTTCTGGTTCAGGGGGCCCGCTATTTGTGCGACGTTCTGTACGAATCGGCGGAAGACGTTACAGAGACCCAAGAACGAACAAAGTTCTGTTTGCGTGGTCGGTGGATTCGCCTGCTTGATACCCTCCTGTGTCTTCGTAGACACCTGAAGCTTACCCGAACGAATGATATGGCCGAAATAGTCCACCTTTCCACTGAAGAAGTGGCGCTTGTCCAGTCGTAGGGTGATTTCTGCGGACCGTAACTTGCCAAGAATTGTCGGTAGGTGCTCGTAGTGTTCCTTTATCGTTCTGGAGTAGATGGTCACGTCGTCCAGGTAAACCAACGCCTACTGCCACTTGACCCGTGAGAAGATGATGTCCAGAGCTCTCTGGAACGTAGCCTGCGCGTTCTTGAGTCCAAAAAGCATTCGTATGTAGCTGTAGAGCCCCATGTGGGACGTGAAGGCTGTCTTTTCCCGGTCGGCTTCGTCCTCTTCAGTCTGCCAATATCCGCTATTGGCATCCAGTGTAGAGAATATCCGTGCGTCCTCTAGTACGTCTATACACTCGTTCACTTGTGGTAAGGGATACGTATCACGTACGGTCACGGCATTCAGACGGCGGTAGTCAACGCAAAAGCGTAGGCTTCCGTCTTTCTTCTGTGCGAAGACGGCCGAACTGGCCCATTCTGCGCACGAAGGTTCTATTGCCTCTTCTGCCAGTTGTTGGGTTATTTCCTTACGTTAAAATTCTCGTCGGGCAGGCCTCGCACGGTACGACATTTGGAATATCGGCTTAGTGCCAGATTCTAGCTGTATCCGGTGCTTTGAGGCGGAGATCTTTCCCAAGTGGCCATCCCACATGTCCTTGAACGGCCGGAGGAGCACGATGACCGTGTCGTCTTCGTTCTCATACTCGGGACTGATTTGGACGCGTTGGGGCCATTTGGGCTCGTCCGAACGGTCTGGAGATTGTTTCAAAGCGGTACCCTCTCCCTCCAGAGAGTCGTCGCTCCGCGGCGTGTCTGGATGGTGGGGTGTGATGGTTGGTGTGGGTTTAATAAATGTTATGGGGGACGAGAGGGCTAGGACGACAAGGGTACGTTTGTGCAGATGCTCCGGTCGGTATGAGACGTTGGTAACCTGAACGAGAAAGGGAGTGTCCGGACGTAAGTCCATGATGGCGTTCGCGAGCAATGTTAGCTCTGACGAACTGCCCGTGCCCTGATGAGACTGTATGAGAACCAAACCGGATGCTTTGGTATTTACTTATACCCTAGTTTCGGAGATGGGGGGTAGCGTGGCCGGTCGGGCGACGTGTACTTTGTTGGAGAATACGTGCCGTTCTGGTTGAGATCGGTATTTTCGTACGGAAGCGGGCGTGTGGGGACCATACACATGGGACAATATTGAGATAGATCGTGAGTGGCGCAATAGGATCGTCCGTTTCTGGGGTAAGATCCGCAGCACGTATCGATCTATGAACGACATACCGAGTAGGACGGTTGCGGACAAGTTCAATACCACGAGTAATTGTACTCGTACTTGAAGGTCTCTGATACGGGCAGCGAGCGTGAGGACACCCACGACGTCCATATCGTTGCGTGAGGCGTCCGCAATGCGTGGTTTTACGTCCGTACGGAGGCGAGATTGCCATCGCGGTGGTAAGGGCCGCTCGTGGATCAGACAAGGGCCGGCTCCGGTATTCAGGACGCCCGTGAGCGGATACATTAGCGTGGATGTCCGGCCCACGAGGAGGTGGATTTTGTAATTCGCACTGGCAAATAAAACAATGTCTTCCATACGTTCCGGGGTGTCAAGAGTCAGTTCTGCCGTGTCCGTACTGGGTGGCTCGGGCCTGTCGCCCGTGTGGTGAGGCTTTTAGGCCTCGGAGAAGGCGATGCCCCTACGCATCCTCCGGCTCGTTTTCCTGTTCTGAAACGGTCTCTTCCACCAGCATGGCTGCCTGCCGGGGCTGGGGGTAAGATGTACGATTCGGGCCGACGTTACCGGAACCGATATTGGATGGCGCCGGCGTGTTTCTCCGTGCGGGCGGTCTAGCACCGTAGTAGCCTTCGTCGCGCCGGCGTTAGTGGTTCTCCTCACGGATTACGAGGAGCTTAGTTTTCACGTCCGGTCGAAGAAGCTGACAGCAGTTGGGCTCCCGCGAAAAGCAAATTCTACACGGACGGTTTTTGGGTGTCGTTTCGGGTGCGTTAGTTGGTCCCTGGCCAGGCGTACTGAAGTATGACCGGGTGGAAGTTTTTGGGGTGGTTGCACTTGGTGTAGTGGGTGGTGACCGCATGGAAGACCCTCGGGAAACAAAGAGAACTTCGTCGCCGTCTTCGTCCGACAGGGAATATGTCGAAGCCGAAGGTAAAGCGACACTGTGCACCTTCCTTATCGCACGAGTAAAGCGCGACCGTGCAGCTGCGGTCTGTGTATCCACCCGAACGCACTGGCCGCGTGAGGCTCGATGCGTGTCCCCGTACGATTCCGCCTATCGGGCGAGTGCATCGTATCCGATACTTGGATGGGTGGTGAGGTGGTTACGTACCTTCGACCGTATAGCGGGCAACAGTCCTTCGACGAATAAGCCCTTCAAGTTCTGTTCGGTATAGACTTTACCACAGCGTAGGGATTTCGTCCAGAGTTTTTGGGCGAATTCCGTTTCGAACATCCCCGACGACTGGGTGTAAAACGTCACCTCTGCGGACGACCTGGCGATGATTTCATCCGTAGCGTAGCTGGTAAGTAGGACGTTAAACTCCCCCTGTGAACCACGGTGATGTACGTCAGATGCACATTGGATTTTGTTGATGTACCTTAGAGACACCAAAGATGATCTATGGATGGCCGTAGAAGATGTGCCCTGGATATCTTATAGATGTGCAATAATATTTCCATTAGATATCCATCGATTGCGTCAAAGATACTCTTAGGATGCCCTATAAATCTGTCGTATCTGATGGATATATTATTGCACATCTGAAGTACATCCGCTGGACATAATAAGGACATCCAATACATATCTTTTACGCATATCTGCGGAACATCCGCAGGGCATCTGATGGACATCTTCTGGACATCCAGGATGTGCGTCGGGTTTACATTGGACGCCGTGCGGATGTCCGAGACGGAACATCTTACGAGTATCCAATGAACATCATTGTGTCTCACCAGGCCTTTTCGTACGTGTGAAGCGCTTCGTCGCGGGGCCTGTCGAGGGCTTACGACTCGCTGTTGAGACGAGACTGGACGAGAGCGTGTGCGGGCCTGGTTAGGTAGAACTGGAAGCACCACAGCGCCGCCTCTTCTGTCAGTCTGTTACGGTCGCAAGCGGTCTTGAACCGCTGCAGGAAGTTGAGGGCGGAAATAGGATCCGTTCCGGGAAATGAATGTCCCTTAATCTGGACGTTCAATTTATTTTGGTAGCGCGCAATCTTGCGCGTCACCTTTGAGTCGTACTTTTGGCTGCGTCAAATCAGCCTGTACGTATGGTCGTCCACGTTTTTGGTGAACTTGACGTTCAAGGGACGTATGCGCCTGAGTGCTGGCCTGTCCGATCGGGAACGTCGCCAGTCGTACCTGCCCTTTCTCCGGGGGCTTCTTGAGTCCCCTGAATCATCCGAGTCGGTCTGCTTATTCTCTGATGACGAACGTGAGGACCCGGAGTCAATGTCTGAGTGCCGTCGCCCTCTGCGGCGACGACGATTCTTCCGTCTACGTATGGAGTCGTCCGAATCGGAAAGTTTGCTCTGTTTACCGCTTCGTTTGCGGTGATTTCTCCCGTCTTCGGAGGAATCGCCGGAACTTCCGTCCGGATCGCCCTGTTGGGGAACTGGTGGAAGGTAGACACTGTTCGGATCCCTCTGCGGAACCTTCTGCACTTCCGGTGTCTGTTCTTCCCCGCGATTAGATGCGTTGTCCACTTGGTCAGTGTGGAAATTCGGGGGCTGGGGTAATAGCTTGGCTACCAGGGCGGCCAATGTACTGCTCAGATTTTCTTGCACTCCGTTATCGGTACGGTTGGACCCTACGACGTCGTTGACGATGCAGTGTACGATCGGCTTGATGTCACGGCGCATCAAGTCAGGGATACGATCCTTGAGGTGTAATTCGACCGCCATCGGTACATGGACCTCAATCTCCGTACGTAGTCTCTCCAGGGCGTACGGGGCTATTTCGGCCCATAGCTCGTGGAGTGGTTTCGGTCCGGTTTGAGATGCAGGTGGGGGACCCGCTGCCTCTAGTAGTGTGACCTCGGTTCCCAAAAGGAATCCGGAATTTTTGTTCTTTCTTTTCTTCCTTCCGTCGATTGGGCTTGCAAGTTACCTTCACGGACAATCCGTTAGGGCTCTTCTGAGGGGGTGGCATAGGCCGCCGCGGTGCTTCGGATGCTTCGGCGTTCTACCGGGGCATGGTCCGAAACAGCGCGAGGGGCGACCAAAGTGGGCTCCTGCCGCTCTCCTTGCTCTGCGTGAGGGACTTGCGAAATCATCTCGAGTGTCGTTTCCGAATCGGTTCTGAAAAACTCCGTACGGTCTCGAATTTCACTTCTAGGTCGGGAGACCAGTGTAGTGTAGCACGTATCGGGGGAAAACCCGAAGCGGTCTTGAGACGACGGGGCAAGATGCTGCTCGAGAGAGTGACTTTAATGTGTCCGTTCGTGGAGTAGGGAGGAAGCACAGGGCGGTCAGCGGAGAGAGTGGGGAGTTAGACCAGAAGTCTAAGTACTATAAGGCTAGTAAACCTTATAGTACTTAGACTTCTGGTCTGTCGGTAGCGCTACTCGACGAACAAGACGTACGGCAAAAAGGGCTTGCTGTTTACAACGTGGGGCCACCGCGAGGTTGTGGTGCACCTAAATATTGGGTGCCCCAGCCTCCCTACGACTACGAAACGGTGACTTACAGTGCGAACGCTACGGACCTCGACGCCCAACTCGTACGTGTGGTCTACGCACGCCCCACGACGGTGTCCGCCCCCGTGTGCCACGTGGGCATGCGCGGGGTGTCTGACGGATCTTACACGTACGCCACGACATGGCAGGCCGGCCAGCCTCCGCCTTGGGTCAACCACGGCGTACTATACTACAAACGTTTACGGTGGGAGCTACCGGGTAAATTTCCACCTATCCCCGTGCAATAAGACTTAGGGAGTGATAAATTTATCAAAACTACAGTAACCAGCTAGGTCGGGACTTAGTCAGCCCGATGGGTCTGTTCAATTTATTTGGTGTTTGCCTTTCTCTAAACATCCGCAGCGCCAGCATGATATGTGGCGGATATCTTCCGTCGAGGTGCCGTGCAGCACTATGAACATCGAATCCGTCCCAAAAAATGGGCGAAAAGTGACCGGAATGAGGGCGCTTAGCTCAAAAACGTGAGAGAAAATTTTAAAATGTGTCCGAGATTAATCTTTGCTTTAACAGATGGCTATACGTAGGCCATATTTGGGCCATATGTTTCAGAGATGAAATCGATTGTGTTGGCGAGTGTAGAGCAAACCGAAAAATCAGTAGAATCTCGTGGGATGGCTAGGATGGCTGTCGGAACTACGATGGTACTCCCGAAACATTGGGAAGTGAAGTTACGACACGCACGGATGAAGTGGATCCCGTATGGGAATGTATACATGTGTACCACTATCTGTTTGTTTGGATAGAGTGAATATTTTCATAATTTTTAGAAATAGCCCATGGGTTTTGGTCCGACACTGTCAGGAATGCCCGGGACGAGAGTTGCACACTAGATGCTAGATTAATCTTTTATTTAGGTATTTTTAATAACCCTCTACAGGGCCCTTAGGTGATGGCTTACCGCCATCACCAACCTAGTAAAGGTAATCCGGTGTGCGGCTCTAGCTGTTTCGCCTGCGCGACAACTCCAACTCCTCGCGGAGCAAGTTACCCTAGCACGGTCTAGCTATCCCCCGGCTCCTACCAGGAGAATGCACGCAGTGCATTCCATCATTGCTCTTGTTTTTCTTTTTTTTCCTTATGATTCGCGGAGTGCACATTGTGGAGCAAACACGATCCGGTAATTGGCGTCTGATGCATCTCATAATGAGTACTGAACTCCTTGGGTGACAAGGCCCACACTATGAATGGCACCCTCATTTTTGGTTAAATGTCGGAAGAAATCTGCAGGAACCTTTATAGGTAGATGTGGGAACTAGCTCACGGATACGAGCGGACGCTGGACTTCGTAGCCGACGTGTAGAGTAGATACTCAAGGTGCACCTGCGGAGGTTGTGCGTAGAAACCCTGACACTGGATCGTACACGCGTTCGAACCTCGAGAGGTACACACCATAGTTGTAGTTAGTAATAGCTTCATTCTTGGCAAATTTCTATATAGGCTCGGGCCATCCCGCCTTGGAGCCCACCAAGTAAACTCACCAGAGTCGCGTCCTATCTCCCAGGACCGGGCTATAGATATTGTTGCCTACGTAGGTTCACTACTCCTCGCGGAGGGTAACCACGACGGGTCTCGACATATCTACCCCTCAGGGTCTTTAAGGAAGCCTAAGCTTGCACCTATTGTTGGTTTATTGTTACTGTTCCGATATCGGCTACTGTCGAGCGTCTCGGCCAAAAAGTGGCGTCGCCCTGGACATCGCCATCTGGTTGAGGTACTCCTTTTGCCCCTAAACGGGTATTCTCTGGCCCCACTCTGGTGCATCCTGTTAGCACCACTGCGTGGTCGTCGCGCCGCTATCGGCCCTTCCGCCAGTTGGCACGGGCCGTAGCTCCGCTCCGTGGTGGGTTTCCGTTTACACCGTCCAAACGGTTGAGTGTTGGTGATCCCATCTTTCGGGCTCTACCTTGTTACCCACTTGGGCTCCGCTCCTTTCTCGGTTTCCCCTCTGTAGATATAGCCAGTCACCGTCTCCGATCTTGCACCCGACTTGCTTTTCGCTTGAGCACGGACAGAGGGCTGTGTCACTGAGACTGCCCATATAGGGAGCAGGACTCGGACATCGTGTGGATCATCCCCATTTCTGGGTTTGATCTACACACATATATTTGTTTACCGACCGGTACTTTCTTTTCGCCCCAGTGCCTGGGTTTGATTTTGTCTTTTCTTTTGTTTTTACCATTGGTTTGGTTCATAACCGCCTATTACTAATTGGATATTCCACCTTTGGATGTCTACATATGGCTACAGATACCGTCATTGGTCACCTACGATCTACACTACTGTGTCCGCCTTTTCTGGCCTTTTTTTTCGTTAGGGCATTCTTTTTCAACACTGTGGTATAGCCTGATGTCCTCGTAGATTTACACCCACATTGGAGGATACAGGATGCACTCTCGCTGCGCGAACCTCTCAAGAGAGCGGGGATTCGAATTGCCTCGGTGGCTTTTACGTTCCTGGGATTGCTCCACAACGAGATACCCGTTCTCAGAATTTTTCGAGCTAAACTCCATCACTTTGGTCACTTTTCGTCCATTTTTGGGCCACAATAGATGTTCATAGGTTCGAACCTGCATTTTTTCACATACGTCGGTGACCTGTAATGCAGTTCCGGACATGGACATTCTTTCTCTTATGCCAGTTCATCTAGAGTCCGCTAACGACACGCGGAAACCACCAAGAATATCCCGCGTTGGTCGCGGATGGAAGTACCGACGGTGCCAAGATAGACCTGGTTCACGTATTCGTTTACTTTTTCTGTTCTCTTATGGATTTTTTCAACGGTCACAAACGGCGAAACAGTTCGCAGCCGCGCGAGGAGCCAAGCAGAGCTAAGGGAAAGGAGGCAGCGAAAAGCGGCGCGGCAAGCAGCCATAGCATCGACTGCACTGGTTTCTGCCTAAAAAAGAAGCTGTAAACAGCCCTACCACTTCAAACTGTCAAAACTGCTCTAAAAGAAACACCTCAACTGCTCGCCTCTCAGTTCCGCGCACCACGAAAAGTTCTTGTTCAAATACTTCAAGGCAGACACGAAATAACGCTTCTTCTCAGATAACTTCGTATCTTCTCACACCTTCTCTCTCGGCATTATATTCAAGAAAAGCTGACCAACCAGTAAGAAACTCTAAGCCGTTGGCTAATGGGCGCGTGAATACCTTTCCCGTTTCAAAACATTCCGAAACAGTCATTGCAGTCTACGAGCAATGCAAAGCAAATCACAGAAACGGAGTATGGGCCTCTTTCAAATATAGTAGATGTCTCTCTTCAAGTACAGGAGACACAGAACAGACAAGAAAGGGATTTTGACCGTTTTAGAACTTTTTGTGTCCTTCATGAACACACAAATGTTTGCTTTGAAGTGCTGCAAAAGTTATGGGATATGAATATTTCGGACGATGTTGAACAGCTCCTTTACTCTTTTGAAGAGGTTGCCAAATTTCCTTCGTCTTATGTTTCGGAAATATGCGGGTGGTGTCTTTGCCTCCCTAAATGCGAGCCGCTGTACTGAAAGCTTTTGCATTGCAGATCCAAAAGTCTGAACTGGTCCGATCCGTTGACCGGGTCCACAAGTTGTTGTGCTTCGAGACTTTTCTATAGCACTAGAAACATCAGGTGAGGCGTAATTACGTACGGTTTCGTCACGACCACTATTGAAGCAAATCAGATGTATTATACTTACTCTTCGAGTAAACTGGCCTGTATCGGCAACCCCTAGACTTCTTGGACCACGGTTCATTTATAGCTGTGCTCATGACCAAGTTGTTGGCCTTCCTAACGCAGTATTCATTGTTGAAATCTGCGCCTCACTATTCTCACTCAATCACCAGGACATACTCGTAAAGCGTATATCTCAAGTCTCGCTCAACAGCTTGCTGCGAGGCCGAGAGGGTCATTATAGCCAGTATGTTCCAGACGAAGAAACATCAGTTTACCCTCGCAGTCCTTGCTAAACTTCAGTTCCTCTCCCACGACTGTGCGGCCAACAAAGAGTACAATATTCCGACAAAGACTGCCAGTACGGCAACGATGAGGGCGGTTCAAGGATCTTCTCTATCACTAAGTACTGTTAACATCGTGATCATCTGTGATCGAAAGCAAACGAAGTTTGAGCAATGTATTCGAATTGTTGCGATGTAACTGCGAAAGGTATCCACAACGCCGAGAAAACGAAAAGCAAGAGATCCACTAACAGCTTGTCCGCTGCGTGGCCTGCCTTTCCCTACCTGCTCTAATCGTCTGCAGGATACTAGCAGTAACAAAAGTCTAGACGATCCACTTGTGCTTGATGAAGCATGAGCTGGTCGACGGTGTGGTTGGGTTGAGAGACGGCGGGCGTGGCGCCGTCTAGTAGAGGATGTTGGCAGAAACGGGCACATTTCGTGCAGCGATAGCATGTGAACAGCAGGGCTTGCTCAAGTTCTGTTCCGCCAGTTGCAGTTGTTCGCGAACGCAGGCCCTATAAGAATTTTTTTCAAAATTTTGAACCTCACAGGAAGGTGATTGGATGTTGCAGACCGTCGCATTACATTCCTTGGGCCTTCCGCGCGGCCTCCATTTTGGCATGGTGCATATTAAATTATAAATTTCTTCAATTTTGTGAATGTCATACGAGGGTGTGCTGAGGTTGTTCTCATTGCATGGTAGGCTGTTGTGAGTTCGTTATTACACTTGCACTATCCTTTCCCACTCCTCCTACACTCACAGCACACTCTCTTTTGGCACCCTAAATGGGGTCATAGAAGGCGATTTTAACCTTTCATTCCACCACATACTCCCCTCCTATTTTTGAAAAACCATCCAATTTGCATCCGTGCGTCATGCGCAAGAAGAAAAAATTTCTTATAGGGAGGCGATGTGCCAATTATGGGCGAATGACATCGTTATGGACTGCTGCTGATGCAGTAGGTCCAAGCATATGGCGCAGTCCACTGACCCGTCTTGGAACGTTGCGGCGCCATTTTGTTCAGTTCTATTATACATGGAATCCACGCTGTCCTGTTTCTGTACCAAGGGTAGAAGCGCAGAATAGATCAGATGGGTGGGGTACTATCTTGGTAAACGCAACTGGTTGGTTTGGAATAGCATGCTTTATCTCCGAATCTGTGCGCTTCGGATCTCCGTTGGAGGCCGTTTCTTTCCAAATCAAAACCAAAACGTTACCCGGCGCCATTAGATGTGTCAACGAAAAATAAAGCCGTTAAAAAACATCATTGGCTTCACTTTGGTGCCCCTCTCCCACAGATTCCGTACCTAACACCGAGAGAGAAAGAAGGCAAAATTGGCTGATATTTCTGTCTCGACGAAGGAGAAGTTTGAATACCCGCCATATCCAAAGGAATGTTTTGTACATAATCACGGTAGGAAGCTACTTCGTTGGGAAAGTCCAGTCAAACGGTCTGAAAGCAAATCAGATCATGAAGTGGCGGGTTGATGAGAGCTGGAGAGTTGACGAGAAGTGGAGAGTTGCCAGGGAGCGCAAAACTGTCGGCACCGACGCGATTCGAGCATGTTTTGCGCTTATTTTCAAATGTACAACAACGTCTGTGTTCTGCAAAGTGGAATATAGTCTGTTCGCTTTGGAAACTAAGCTAGTTTTGGGTCTATTTGGGGCGCGCGAGGGGGTAGCAGAGGCTGGCACTCAAAAAATCAAGAAATTTTGGAATATTAAATTCCATCTCGCGCAGTTTAGTTCTTGGGTCCCCTAGTTTTTGTAGAGGTTCTACTTCGCCGCATGGTCCCATTCACTCTTTTCCGCGACCCTCTCTCAAAACTGCACTCGTGCTAGTTTGCGTTTCCATTTTCTCCCATGTTGCTATGCCAATCGCAACTCATCCCACCTTAATCATCCCATCACTTCTTCCCAGTCCACACCACCCCCGCTATTTACCCATTTCTCGCCCATCACGCGTTCATTTTGTAGAAGTCAGGTGCACAACTCTCCCCCTTCTCGTATACCCGCCTCGCCCCAAAACGGCTTCAAATCCCTCCCATCCTTCTCTCCTCCTGTCCCCTCAGAATCCCCTTCGCAGTCCGCGCTACCTCCGCCGCACTCCTAAACCCAGTCACCACCGGAGCTCCCACTCCCTCCCGCGGCACCTCCTCCACCACCTTCTTCATCTCCTTACGCCTCTTCTTCAGACGGCTCTTCCCATCCCCAACCCCACCACCCTTTGTCTTCGGTGTCACAGGAGACCCCTTCTGCACCGCCACCCTTCCCACACTTCCCTTCTCCGTCTTTCCCTCCACACCTCCTTTCACCGTCTCCTCTTCCACCAATCTTTGCCTCTTGCCCAGCTCCTTCACCTCCTTCTCCAGCACGTCCAACCTCTCGTTCAGAACCCTATTCTCCTCCCGCAACTCTCCAACCTCCCTTCCCGCACACTCCACTATCCCATACACATGATTTCTCATCTCCACTCCCAATACCGACAACGAATTCCGCAGGCTCGAAATCGCCTCAACCGAAACACCACTACCACCCCCACTCAGCACCACACCGCCCATTTCCGTTACAATCTCCACAATTCCATCGTCCAGTTGCTCCTTCATCACCAACCCCAACATCCCCACCCTCGCCTTCATCTCCCCCACAAACCGCATCTCCCTGTCACCCTCTCCGCCCCCACTCTCTATCTGGTCTCCAACCTCTAACTGACTCAGATGCGCCGCACCCCTTCTCTCCATTGCGACCCCCTCCACCTCCAATTCTACCCCCTTCTCCACCTCATCACCATCCCCTCTCCTCGCCTCACACTTCTTTCCTTCATCGGCCACTTCCTTCTTCTGCGACATCCGACCAGCCGCCGTAATCACGTCCTCTTCCTGCTTTGGTGACGGCGTCGGCGGTACTTCCTTCCCCTCCAACAGTGCCAACAGCTCCTCATCCTTCACGTATCCGTTCGACATCTTCAGAAGAAGAAGTAGTAGTTGGATCGAAGTTTCCGCTGCGATACAGTGCAATCGAGCTAAACTGTGCTGTCCACCCCCACTGTCCAACCACACGGGCTATATCCAGCACCATGATTGTCCCTGTTTCCCTCATCCCATTTCCCGCCAAAACATCTACTGTACACCCCGCACCTTCCACTATTTAAGCGCCACCTCTCTGTCTCCTCTTTCGCGCTCACATAATCCCCACCCACCTCGCCTCGACCGGCGATATTTTTCTCTTCCACCATAACCCCACTCGATGGTTATAGCAAAACAGGAAGATATTGCCTGTGGAGGCAAGCTAGGGACTAGTGATTGTACTTAGAGTTGCTCACCCTCTGTCTCGACTGGTGGCATGTTCTTCTTCCGTCACATCCTTTGTGGGTTGTGACAAAAAAAGAATATGTCACCACTCGACACCGGATGGGTAACAATGGTAGCACGTAGAGTAGTTCATCCTCCCTCTCAGCGTCCACTGGGGATATATTTATGTTCTCTCACATCCTTTCCCGGTTGTGATACAAGAGAAATACATCTCCAATGGAGACGGAGAATATAGTCGTGATAACACGTAAGGGTAACAATGTAATAAACAATAAATTTATGCTACTATCTCTAACCAACCTTTCGAAAACCAGCTATGACATGAGCTGGGTTACTCGAGCCAAAGATGGCAGATCCTGCAACTGAAATGTTTGCACCGGCCTTCACTACTCCTTTCACAGTACTCAGTCCAATACCCCATCCACCTGTATCCCTATTCTTGGGTACAACTCCCTTGCATGTCGCACCTTGTCAAGAA
Organism: Gracilaria domingensis; assembly: GCA_022539475.1. Lineage (NCBI taxonomy): Eukaryota > Rhodophyta > Florideophyceae > Gracilariales > Gracilariaceae > Gracilaria > Gracilaria domingensis. The sequence goes on from VCMS01000378.1 coordinate 66,371, forward strand.
CACCCTCCATAAACGCCTGTCCTCCAAACCCTGGCTCCACCGTCATCAACAATAACATGTCTACAACTCCTTCGTTCATAAGTGCTTCTACGACCTTTATAGACGTATTCGGGCGCAATCCAACTCCATCCTTTTAATTATGGCAATCCAAGTGAAGCTATAGAACCCGTTCACGTCATTTATGAAGCCAAAATGGCTCCTTTCATCCTGTATTCAAGCTCCCCGTAACTCGTACTTTACAACTACTTTACAACTCAGGTTCGAAATCAGTTTCATTCATTGTACACTTTCTACTCTTCCACCTACCTTTCATAAAACATCATCACACTTTGTGGCTTGTCGTCTCATACAAGCCCTATCATTCATTCAGTACAATCACATATCATACATTTCGCTCACTTTCACAAAGTGAACCATGTTCCCGTTCTGCGCTTCCTAACCGTTTTTACTTAAGTATCACTCTTTACCCCAGCAGTTCTCCGCCCCATCTTCCATTTCTATCGTCACACAAAAACATTCGAACACTTGCAATGAACTCCCAGTGCGACATGCCTCCCACTCCGCCTCCGAGTCCCAGATACTCTGACGTCCCTCAGGCCTCATCTCCCGCCCGAAGGACTCGGGCCGTTATTTTGGAAGGGGGCATATACGTACCATGCTGGCGAACGAAGAAGATACGGTCATTTCCGCACACGAATTCTGCAGCATGGCTGCTACCTCTCATCTTTCTGATGTACCGATACTAGTTTGTGGAAGAACGAACACCCTGGAGACCGTAATTCAGGCTTGCCCTTATTCGCTCAGAGAGAATCTCGTTTTCTTCCAGAATGGAGACATCATACCATTGGTTTCGAAGCTCGGTGTGGACACATGTTCAAAAGTTGTCCTATACGTTGGTGTCCCCTCAAGAAACGCAGCTCCGCAGGATGGTGTCACTCCTCAAAGTCCGGATGGTCTCACTGTCGCAACAGGAAAGTGGGCCTCCAACGTTGCAGACAGGTTTAGGTCTATGGGTCTCACTCGCGGGGTTGTCGACGAAGACACATTTCTCGTAAGCTATTATGAGAAGCTCGTGTGGTTATCAGCGTTCAACATCGTCGGGGCCTCAAGAGGTTTCATTCCTATGGACGTAGTCGCTACGGAGTGCAGTACGGTTGTGCTCACAATAATGAAAGAGCTGTTGAAGATAGTTTCGCTTAAGACAGGTACTACTTTCAACCTGGAAGAGACCGTTGGGCGACTTCTTGCATATGGGAAAACTCTCGTTGGCTTCCTTACTTCTTTCTCCGACTTTCAGTTTAGGAACGCGTACTTCTACGACTCTTCCCGCCAAGAAAGAAACATTGTAGGCGGTGACCCCGCTCCTTTTCATACAAACTACGTCAACGTGGTTAAGGAAAAGTTATCCCCCTCCCCATTCCCCCAGCTTTGAGGTTAGAACACATGACTTTTCGGTGTTGGAAACCTTTTAGAGATAGTTAAACATAAAAGTTACTTTATCGAAATGACCTGTTCCTATTACATTACTTATATTGTTCGTCCTTCTGTGGTTCAAATATGCCCCTTTAAATCCTACATCTCTTATCACTAATACTTCGCTAAGATTTTGCTAGATAGAAAATGGTCATTCTATATCATTAAAGTGCACGATACTAGTAACGAAACAAGTACAAAAATTGTGATATTTCTGAAGAACTAAGCGTTTGCATTACTTGGGGCACCCGTATAAAGTAAGGTAAACCTTTTATGGGTTTCAACCCGTAATGGAGGTTGTTTTACTCTTCTTGATTTCTAAGCTCATGTTAAAGATATTTACAGTTTTCTTTACCCACTTGAACCCGTACATATAATTTATGACTAAATCATCCTTTCTTTACTTCAAATCGATGCAAAAACTTCTCCTCCTAGTAACGTTTTAAAACAGTACTACAATACCCGTATATGGTCGTTCTTAGACTCTGTTTATACTACGAAACACCTTGTGACCATCAATCACATCCTTCTCATTTGTATACCCACACCCATTTGCAAAACGAACCCTTTCGAAAGCTTTCAAAACATGTATAACTCAGAAGTTAGAGCCCAAGAAGTAACTCCTCAGCAGCTGGCTAACGAAATATTCGAAAATGGCTACGCCGTGATTAGTGATGTTGACGGTACTCTGAAAAGAGCTGGGGAGAACATTCCTGCCGAAACAGTCAAATGCATGAAGTACATCAATGCACGCGTTGGTTTCGGAATTGCTACTGGGCGAGATATAGAGGATGCCGAGAGTTTCATGGAGCACCTGGGTGGCTACACTTTTGGCATCTCTGGAAACCAAGGCGCACGGGTGAGATTATCCAATGGTACCGAAATTGATCAGGACCTTGACAGGGAAGGCTACGAAAGATGTGCAGCCGAACTTGAGAGACTTGCACTCTCCTTAAATGAATCCACGGACTTCACGAAGAGCGTCAACAAGCAGTGGTGAGCACTAGAAAAGACAGTGGACTCCCTAACTTCACGTACAATGGACTGTCGAAGTGGAAAACAGAAGCTAACTCCGGTATTTCAAAAGTGTTGACATCCTTTCCGAACCTGGTTGCGTACCCTCAAGATGAAAACTGTGACATAGGGGACATTCGTTTCACGAAAAATAGTGGGGCGCTAGCCTTGGTTGAAAACGACCCGCAGTTCGACACACATTTAATCGTTGCTTTCGGGAATGCTTCCAATGATGGTCCTCTATATGAAATGGCAACCCTCGCAGTTCATGTGAAGGGAGACGACCCTCCACCAGCGGTAACATATCTTGTTGATGGGGTGAAGGACGTGCATGAGACCATCAGAAGGGTGGCAGAACTGTACGGGTATAGAAAATGCAAGTGTCAATGGTTTAGAAATGCTCCTGGAATTTGTTTGAAGTGCTACGATGCCTTTAATACTTAGCTATGATATGAGATCTCAGTAATAAAAGTGTCGTATATATCTCAATACCCTTTTATGAATCATGGTGGTTTTTATCGTGCTGCTTTTCCTCGTAGCCGTACAACAGAGCCACCAACATAATTGTCGAATGTACATCCTCCACGCTTTCGAACAGGTTGTGTACTCCACCGGGATACAATCTTCTTTGACGTGAACGCCGTACACGCCTACCTCATGCAAAGGCCCGTCGCTGAAAGCACTTCCGAACGTCACGACGTCATCCGTATCAATAAATCTCGGTTCATTATCCACAAGATTTTCTCCTCCGCTTCCTTTTGTGTATCGCTTGTCCACAATTTCGCAACTTTTATCGCCGGGATAGATAAGAAACGCATCCATCTTCTGCAACAGGTCCCCAATAGCAGAATCCACTTCTTCCTTCCACTGCCACAGTTTGTTGTACACGAAATTGGGAAGGCCACTATCACTTCTGGTCTCCACGAACCCCTTGTCATCATCATTCACAATACCATGCCTCCTATTCAAATCCATTGCCAGGAACAGTAGTCCGTCAACAGTGTGGTCAAGGGTGTGATCATTGAATGCACCCTTAATTTCCCTCTCGTCAGAGAAACGCAGGAAAGCTCCATGATTCGCAGAGACACCAAACTTATAGTCTCCGAGTCCTTCCATTTTCCCCTCCACGTCGCCCACATCACCCCCTGTGACAAGTCCGAAACCAACACGTTCGTCAATGAACTTCATACACTTCACAACTTCTACTGGAATTGACTCTCCTTCTCTTCTCAACGTTCCATCAACGGAACTTAATATACCGTAACCATTGGCATATATAAACTTAGACAAGGTATTTGGTGAAATTTCCGCCAAGTCTCTCTGTTCCTCTGCCATTTTTCCTGATACAGTCACCATACTGCCACAAGTACCGCATAGACAGGAACTGTATAGACTTCTCAGTTTCATACTTCTCTTAAAAGCAACCTTAAGTGCAGTTTCAGAAATGTTAGGACGCTACATGTTCAATTGCGAATTGACTGGTGCCACCAATGATGTTAACGATACCGAGCATTTGGCATGTTGCAATTAGACGCAACTGGACCAAAGACGTTTGATATTTGTTCAATTACCAGCCTGCCGCACCTTTTCTATGTTCATATGTATAGCCTTGTAATAGTATACTACTCTTAATACTCGCAAGACACACATAGTTTACTAATCATCTCATTCTCATCCACTTCGAGCCGCTCGCAGCCTCATTATTGGCAAATCGTCATCACTACTACTCTCGAGCACTTCGGTTCTACCGGCGTCCGCTTCCACACCAATCTCCACGACCACTTGGTCTTCGTCCATGTCAACCGCCCCACCCTCCTTATCGGACAACAGTTCATCCTCCGCCTCCTCCTCCTCGTCACCATTGACAAACGTGGGTCGGAAATCCCGCACCCGATGAACAGCATCAGGTAGTGCGTAGCCCTCTGGTACCATGTACATGTGGTATCTAACCAGCAAATCCATAGACTCGGGCCTATCCACCTTGTCCTTCCCACTTGCTCCAGCATGTGTCACATCACCACGGCCCACGAATACAGAGTACGGTGGGATGATTATCTTCTTCGCTGGATACACCTCCGACATCACTCGCAACTGTTGGTTGTTCATCCCCACCAGTTGATGGCTTCCAGCGCTCACCCAGAGAGGAAAGCCCTCTTTCCCAGAGGCCATTACAAAGTATCCGGGGTTGCCAGTATTCATTGTTTCCTTCGCAACCAGACCACTGAAGTCGGTGTGCAGCGTCTGGCGCTTGCACTTTCTCGTCGTCCCCAGAAATCGACCACCAGTTTTCGGAGTGTACATCTTCACAGCTTCCCTTTCATTGTCCCATAGTCCCAAAGCCGCAGCAATTGTACCCATTCGAACATCAAGTAAAGCACGCGACCTTACAACCCACCTGAGCTCCTCATTATCCTCCGGCTTCTCCACCGTACCCCAACGTGTCGACATCACTCTCCCCTCAAATGGTCCATCGCTACCGTCCTTCCATCCTTCATCATCGTTGATTATTTGAACAAACGACTTCTGTTCCTCTCCTTTCCGTATATCCGGCATCGCTCCATACTCATTCTCGAAGAAGTCCACCAACTTCCCCGACACATCTCCGAACTCCCGAACTTCTTCCAACTCCTCCCATTTAGGGACACCATTATCCGTCGCAAAGCCATCAAGCACGCAATATCCATTCTGCCTTAGCTCAGCTTGCATTCGGGCGAAGAACATTTGCCCAAATTCGTCATGCTCCTTCGCAGCAACCCACAGCACCTCTTCATCATCCATACCTGTCGGTCGAGTACGGGATACTGCATACCAAATGTCTCCGCCCGTAGGCGATGTTCAGCCCTTGCAGCGTGCCAAAAGACAAGATGGTGTACATCTCTGAGATTCGAGACACTTAGCAGCTCCGACCTATGTCCCTTCGGCAAGTGAATGACTCTGAGCCAGGGGTCCTTGTGCTCAATTACGTTCTTCCCTTGCCATTCCTGCGGTCTCAGCCTGGCATACCCGCACCATGATGGGTTCGGTGGGCCATCATATGGGTCACCTCGAACAAGTCCGTGCTCCTCATATTCCGGAAGAGCTGTAGGTAACTCGTCATCAAATGACCCCCCACCTGTCTCTTGCTGATCGTCTGGCGCAGCATCTTTCTCGACGGTGACAACCCGTGGAACTGTCACAGAAAGAAGCTCATCGTCATCCACAAATGCAGAACTGCCTGCGTTCTCTGCATTCGCTCCCTCTCCCAATGCCACGAACTGAACCTTCATCGACCTTCCTCTCAGCACATGTTCATTTAGTTGAGACATCAGGTCATCCGGTGTCATGCTGTTCAGAGTAGATCTCATCTGTTGTGTGAAAGTCTTTCTCCGTTTCTTCCTCGGCGGAGCCCGCTGTTCTTCTTCAGAGCTATCCAGAACTTCTATGGCACCTCGATTTCAGGCCGTGCTCAATTTCCCTATAACTCACCTGCGCCCGTTCTCGTGCACTTCTTCGCGGCTCCCCTTCTTCACTGGCAGATGTTGCAGCAGCAGCAGCGGGAGTCCTCCTCTTCGTCACGGACTGCTTCACTGGTGCGGGGGCGGAGTTACCTTGAGCATCGTCCGCAATCGATTCTGAACGGAAGTCGTCGCAGTTCTAATTGAGCTCGTCCTGCTCCGAACACGCGGCAATGTGTTGAAGTTCACAACTTGTCCCAAAAGGAACTGATACACAGCTGCGTTGTTGTCTGGGTCTTCAAAGTCATCTTCATTCGATGGAGCAGAAAGACTGACTTCTCGTTTCAGGAACACTTCCATGGACTCTTCCTCGTTCAGTTCATTCCTCACTGCTCTAGCCGCGCGGAACAGAGAAACTGCTCTATCATAAAAGAAACCTCGAACATCCTCAAAGCTTTTCCATTGCTTTGTCTTTGTCGACTTGCCCTTCAATAGAAACATCTGAAGACAATCAAGAATGAAGGAAAACTCCTCGGCATCCAAAACATATAGCGGAGTATGGGACAGATGTGTGAGACCTATGTCACTCACAGTCTCACATATATCCTCGAAATGGGCCAGCATTCCCTCACGAGACATGAGTTGCAGGGCGACATTGGCATATCTCAGGTACTGACGCTCTTGCACAGTCCCAATCAGTTGGCTCTCCTTCAACACTTCTGTCACTTCTGCAGGATCCACGTCTGCCGGCGTCACCCCCTCAACATCTTCAATTAGAATGGCGACCACACTAACTATAGAGTGTATCTTGTCTGCAAACATCATCCTTCGCATGGTACTCGTCGACTCATTGAGGTACGAAGCAACACATAACAATTCCTTCATCCCAATGGGTCTCCCATCTCTTCGTATCAGCAGATTGCAACGCCAAAACTTGGCTAATCGCTTCCACTTCGGTGCACCAGTCGCTGCCAAATATTGTATAGCTTTCAGACGATGCAAACCATCTACAATGAAGCACTTCTTCGTTAGGCGTCCCTTGTCAGTATCCCTCTCTCCCGTAGTAGCATCTTGTAAGGCCACCACTGGAGAACCCATCGACTGCAATATCCCCCGCTCCTCCATACTCTTCACAAGGGCTTCAACGTGGCGTTTACTTACTCCACGGAGTAAATTGGGCGGAGTGTCCACCAGAGTGATGTCAACAGTAACAACAACCATCCGTACTGATTGAGGTTCACCTTTGGTACCTTCTGACGAATTCGTCTGTACGTCTTGCTCCGAGTAGGTGTCCCTTGTGTTCCAGACCGCTCGCCAGAAACACTTGAACGTGCCATTCTTGCGGATAGAAGCACAACGTCATCGTCCTGCTGCTCCGCAGTTTCTGGTGCAGTTTGGGGTACAGATGGACCAGCTCCTTGCGCGGATTGCGCATCCGCGTCTGGAAGGGGACCTTTATGATCTCATCTTCCTCCTCTTGCACAGCCGTCCCCTGCTGAACCGTCTGTTTCGACGCAGAAGTTCCCCTTGTGTCGACGGTCTGATTCATCGCAGGAGAAGCCCTTTTCGACGCAGTGGGCTTCGTAGCGGAGGTAGACTTTGTTTGACCTGTCCGCTTCGTAGCTGGGGATGCTCTCGTCTCCATAGACCGCTTCGTAATAGACGACGGACCTGCCCGCGGAGGTGCTACTGATGCGCTACCTCTCGGTGTTGATGAACTTCGAATTGGCTCCGTGCGGCTTGTCGGCGTCATCACCTCACTCATAGCGCTCACCGTTCCTCGCTTCGACGCCGGAATGCTGGCTGCCACCGGTTCCATCATTTTCTCATCCCAAGGAGCGGCCGTCCGGAGATCCTGGATATATTGTGGAAGATCCAGGCCCTCCGCCCGGTAAGGGTAGAACGTCTGACCGCTTCGACTGATGAGAATATTATGAACCACCACAAGACCTGGGTCCAATTGCTTCCCGTGCAACTCGCGGCGTAGAACACTTCCAATTCCATGCAACAACGCTTCCCCGACTATCACCTTTCCTTCATCCTCAATATCCATCTGCAGAGAAACCCGCATTCCACCTTGCAATAATCGAGTGCTCCGCCGAGTGCGAGGAGTCACGCTTTGCGTACGCTTTCGAACACGAGTTGGCTTCATGTTGAACAGCTATTGCAGTGAAAGGTGTATATCAACAATACGCTCGCTCTGGACGATACAACAACGGAGGCGAGCCTTTAAAAGGCGACTTACGCTGGGCACCCCCGCTTTCGGCAGCTCCTCCCAGCGCACTGCCAGTCTCGTCCGTGTCCTGTCCGTGGCCGCTCGCACGCTGATTGTACGCTTTAGAGTCGTGGAGTTCGCGCAATGATGACTCACGCGAGCAATGGTCGCGTTCTCTAATCATGCTCTTCAAATGCTTTGCATAGTAGTCAAGAGTACACTCATTCACTTCCATGTACAGCCTACTCCCGCCAATACACGTGGACAGCGGCGCCAACGTACCGGCGGCCGGGTGTAGCGAAATCACTGCGCGGCGGCGTGTTTTGGGAGGTCCCGGGAAGGCACCGGAATGTGCGAATGCCCGCGGGCGGGGGGGGTCGGTCGTGTTAGGGTAGGTACCCTAACACGACCGGACCCCCCGCCCGCGGGCATAAAATCGCACATTTTTCAAAAAATCGCCCAAAACGTGCCCGCGGGCGGGGGGGGTCGGTCGTGTTAGGGTAGTACCCTAACACGACCGACCCCCCGCCCGCGGCATAAATCGCACATTTTCAAAAATCGCCCAAACGTGCCCGCGGGCGGGGGGGGTCGTGTTAGGGTACCTACCCTAACACGACCGACCCCCCCGCCCGCGGGCACGTTCTGGCCACATTCTGGCACCCTCCGGAGACCTCCCAAAACACTCCTCCCGGCACTTCCTGTACCCACTGCGTCACCTTAGTGCACCATCCCGTCATCTTAACCCTCCAGACACTCCCTAATTTCCGGGATGGTGCACTGAGGTGACCATCCCGTCTTCTCCACCCTCCAGACACTCCCTAATTTCCGGGATGGTTCACTGAGGTGACGCAGTGGGTACAAGAAGTGCCGGGAGGAGTGTTTTGGGAGGTCTCCGGAGGGTGCCAAAAAATCGTCGAAAACGTGCCCGCGGGCGGGGGGGTCCGGTCGTGTTAGGGTAGGTACCCTAACACGACTGGACCCCCCCGCCCGCGGGCACATTTTGGACGATTTTTTGAAAAATGTGCGATTTTATGCCCGCGGGCGGGGGGGTCCGGTCGTGTTAGGGTACCTACCCTAACACGACCGGACCCCCCCGCCCGCGGGCACGTTCTGGTCACATTCCGGCGCCTTCCGGAGACCTCCCAAAACACTCCTCCCGGCACTTCCGGCAGTGATTTCGCTGCACACGCCGTACACATATATCAAACTAGAGAAAACTAGCGCTTCACACCCACTTGATCCGCGACTTTTAGCACAATACGGGACCGTTGCAATAGCTCCGAATCGCGACGTGGCCGACACGCGACGCTATCGCTCCGAGCGGACACGGACACGGACGAGACTGGCAGTGCGCTGGGAGGAGCTGCCGAAAGCGGGGGTGCCCAGCGTAAGTCGCCATTTAAAGGCTCGCCTCCGTTGTTTGCGCTGAAGCGATGGATTCCACCGATGTTGGAGAGGAGATACATCCTATCGACATGAGTGCTCCGCCTCCGGCGTTCCATGCATATGTCAGACTTTTCTTGGTTCTTCGCGATGCTTTGGCAAACAGCGATGGAGGCCCTGATCGGCCACGGGACGTGGGGTTTAGAGGGTTAATAGAGTTCTGCGCCGAGAACTATAAGGATATTCCGGAGGCAAGGAAGATGTTTGAGGAGGCCACTAACTCCAAGAACCTGCAGAACTTGACACTGCAACAGCTGCGAAAGAGTGTTGTGAATAACAAACCTGTGGAACAGCGATATCTTGTAACGAAGCTTCTTGACAAGAAGGACGGGGATGAGGACCAGAGACTGCGCGATTTTTTCCTTCTCTCTATGGATATGGGTATATACCTACCGGTGCGATGCCTGGTTGGTTATTTCATGACCAGGAGAAAGCAGGTTCTGAAGACGACAGTGTTCATCCCACCAACAGCTGTGAACCCATTTGAGGTCGTTATATACTTATCATACCTCGGCCACATAATGGGAGAGAACGACAACATCCGAATGATGAAGAAGAAACAACCGAAAAAGAAACGAAAAGTGAACCATGCACCAGCTGTGTACATACCCACTTTTACGTCGTTCTCCAAAGACAACTGTGATCGACTGGGATTCGGTATCAGTGAGGTCGTATGGGCATGGAGTTGTTTTGCGGCTCATCTTGGATACACGAACGTTCAGCACATGGTGAAACCATACATTTACATGAATATGCAGACGTTGAAGTATACAGCGCTAGAGACACGGGAGTCTGGTTATGCCCCGCCGAGCCAGAGTACTCGATTCAACACAAAGGATGTGCCACAGAGCAGTACTAGTGGATCGGTGGAGACCTTGAGTGATGAATGCGATACAAACCTGCGAATACTGGCTAAGGAGTTTTTGACAGACCTCGAAACCATATGCACCCACGATAGCCTCTATAGCTTACGGGTTGATCAGATGAGGAACTGGATAGAGTTTTCGGAGATACGGATGGATACCGTATCTAGCTCTGACTCCGGTGAGTTGCCTGCTCGATTTCAGAAGTTTTCGGAGTTGCTATGGAAACCGATACAGGATATGCGTCATGCGGCAGGGTTCCATGTCGGCATTCACGCGAAACCTGATATTGAACTGACGAAAACCCCTAAAACTTCCGGTAATGCCGAACCTTCTTCGACCAAGTCTGCCCCACCCCCACCTCGTCGAGAGTATATGAACCTCGTGAGCTCCGATAGCGACGAGTTCGAGAAGCCGGTGAATCTTGCGGAGCATGAATCTCGGGTTGCCGGTTACAACATCCAAAAGACTGGTATTGAGCCGCCCATGAAGGGGATATCCAGTCTCCTTCGAATGAATATGGACAAGGTGTGGAAGGGGATGAGAAAGTCACACTTTGTAGCGTACAACTGTGACATGAAGGACCTGAGGCACACACACGAAACGTTTGTGAATCAGAGTGAGATTTTATGGGGTGAGGCACAGCTTGTCCTAACAGACCCTCCCTTTAACACTCGAAGGAAGAGGAAACAAACGGAAATAGTGCTCACGA
>VCMS01000378.1:78745-95901 GCA_022539475.1 Gracilaria domingensis
AGCAATCGATATCGCTTACATATAGCATACTTCTAAGATCCGACATCCCCGTGCTGGTATGGGGTGTTCACGGAACATAAGATATTGGCTGGGGGAAACTATCTGTCATTTCTATGGAACTTTGTATACACGGATCTGACGAACCGGAAGAAAGACACTTAACGTATGGAAGTGGCTGTCTCGGAGCAACTCCAGTGCGGTACAAGTTGTTTTCTATGATGGTCACTGTGACTGGTACGGAGTTTCTGCACCTGAGGAACAGACCAGGACAGGCTCAGATAGAAAGGAGAGCGAAGTCTACATTGTCCCGGCGCCTTTTTGTATCGGGGCTACATTAACGACGCCGGATATCATGCCGGGGATCCCGATTTATCGGAGCCCCGGTCAACAGGACTCGAAGTGCCAATGGCAGGTGGTGGAAGCGAAGTCCGTATACAGTTCAAGTCAGACCTTTCTAACTATGCTCTACTTCGTTGTAGAGCAGTAAGAGATATTGAGAGGGCGAAGAGTTGTATTCGACTACGGAGAGCAGTACGCCTGGGACTGGGCTCTGACATTGGAGCAATAGATGAGTTCAGTAGCGAATACAAAGTAAATATGCTTGTGAGTGTTGCAGCTGCCTGCAATACGCGTTGTTGTACATGTACACTGGAGCTCTTCATCTGTAACGGCGATATTTGCGACCCATTGGCACCTCAAATTCCTAAAAAGCAGGAACTGCGGAGTCTCCCGGAATATCTGAACCATGCACCCCCCCCCCCACCCCCTCCCCCCCTCCCCAACAATTTCGTTTCATACCCTGTTTATCTCCACACCATGGGTATAACGCCGAGAAAGCGAAATAGTACGCAGCGGAACAAGAGTGGACAGAAGAAGAGAAGAGCATCGGATGATACGAATCAGGCTACAACCACCGCACTTCCTAAACGGAAGTCGTCCTCGACGAAGGAGAGAGTCAGTGGGCGTCCTTCTACAGGACTCTCTCGCCCATCTCGCAGCGGAGCGTCTTCCGGGATTGCGTCAAGAATTCGTGGATCAGCGAACGATGTCGTGCCGTCAACTGCCGATAATGCAAATCGTGCATCTGTCTCTGCTCCTCAAGAAGATGAGGGTAACTCGGCCAAGCGGGTCAGGACAGGAGGGCATGACAACTGGAACCGAAGAGGTTCGTATGACACCAAAACCTTCATGTCCCCGGCCGATATCGAAGACCGGAGCTACTGGGGCGCGGGTTACGCCGCCCAGTGGATCTGGACAACAAGGGACAATGACGAGAAGTCGTGAGAGTCCTAGTATATTAAGATCGTCACGTCCATCCCTCTCTTCTAGAACTGGGGCCGCTATGAATCGTATCATGCCTCGCAATGGGTCCGGACAAGGGAGAAAACAATAAGAAATCGAGAGACAACTGATAGACGAGTTACTTTTCGACCTTCCCCTCTTTCCAGAACGGGGGCCGTTGCAGCTCGTACGAGGCCCAATTCATCTGATATACCATGCCATGGAGGAGGACATACACGGAGTTGGAGCTCGGAGCCGTGCCAAGGGTGGACACAGAACGCCTGCAGCCTCTCGTGGCTAAGGCTATGGCACATGAGGATAGTTCCGATAACGAAATAACACCGAATCCTGCGGCATTACCGGGGCCTGTCGCCGGAAGAAGCTAGGGAAATAACGGAAGATATCCAAACTGGTGTGAATTCAAGCTCTATGAACAGACCTGATCTTTTAAATGAACTGAATTGCTTGAAAGAAAAGGTTAAGACGCTACAAGAGGACTTGATGGTTCGGGGAATTCTAGTGAAGGTCGCCCAAGAGCAGAGTACGGCTTGGAAAAAGAGGCTTGAAGAGAAGGATCTAGTCATTGAAGGGCTAAGAGGGGCACTGAAACAGGAGGGAGATAGGATACACGTGCTGGTGAACCTGGGCAGACAGGTCGAAAGAAGCATAAAATTGAGGTGTGCGACGAGTTTCGAGGGTTGCTCGAGCAGTGTATCACAACATGCTGACGTGGGCAAGGAGAGAAACAAGTGAGCTATGGCTCGAAGGTGAGTCGCTCACCCGAAATTGGGGTAACCGTGCCGAGAAGGTGGAAGACGCAACTGAGAGTGGGGAAGGGCTTATTGAGCCGGAGGAAGGTGGTTCATACATGGTTCCTAAAAACCCCGTGGAGCTCTTGGGCAGTTTTGGCATGTTCACACCGTCGGTAGAGGGGGACCAGATGCTTTGCTGAAGAAAATGGTTGAAAGCGAGTTGAAGGAGTTGAGCTGGGAAGGTATTAGAAAAGCATCTCTTACCGACAGGTGTATACTGGAACTTTGTGCAGATATGTGCCTTAGGCAGAGAATGCGGCAGACCATGAGTGACGTCGTGGGCGTTCGTAAGAGAATACGAGGGATAAACTATTCTGCTCCTGGGGTACGATCTGATTTGGAGAAGAACAAAGCTGGTAGAAGAGAATGCTGACGAACTCACAATGCAGTTGAAGGAAGCGCAGGAGAACATACTGCGTTTTGACGAAAATGGTGTACCGAACACTTCATGCTGGAGAAAAGCCCCATTTGTTCGTCTAAAGTACTCCAATGCGGACAATGTCGAGGATATGCCGACGGAAGATCAAGACTTGTTCTTCCGAAACCGTGTCGGGGTACAAGTGCTGAAGGAGTTTATTGGTATGATGTGGAAGACAAGGATACGGGCACCTTTTAGATGGCACAATACTGTGCTCGCACGTTTGGACGCTTGGGTGTTGACGGTTGTGAGCCTTCTAAGTACGGATGTGTCAAGGGGTGGCCAGAGACAGAAACTGTTTACAAAGAAGTTTGCTGAACTACTACCTCTGTGTTTAAAGAATGTTCTGGGGGATGTTAGGCAACATGTCTTGAGGACCAATTCCAGCGAGTTTCATAATTTTGGAACGACAACGGAAGATTGGACTAAGGTTCTTGGTAATGACATGAGAGAGGCTACATTTGGATATCGAATGCCGTCGAACGGAAGACTTTACCTCACTGTGAAAGAACAATTTTTTATTGACAGTGTGAGCCGAAGATTGGGGTCTATTAGCGATTGCTTCGTTGGTGAATGCGAGAAGGGATATGGAGTTCAAGGAAATGACATGAACGATTTCGGAATTAACACAGGATCACAAGAAAAGGCACCACAAGGTGAACATGTAGAAGATGGAGCCCTTAATGTTTAAGGCTGTACAAGATCAACGTGCTCAGTTGGTCCTTCATCTGAATCATGATAGAATCGATTGATGTAGAATCGGTGTTGGAACCATTGAAGTGGAGGACAAAAAGGTGGAGCAGGGTAGTTTGATCGAACAACATGGACAGTTCCCTGTAGTGCAGAAGCCGGAACCATCCCGTACCAAGGAGTTAACTCTACGATAGTCTCCGCTTTGGAATGACGAGGGAACGGAAGAGTGTGGTTCTTTTCATCGTTTGTAGCCCACCGTAAAGATATGCATTTCAATATGTGGTCGATGTTTGTTGCGGGGGGTAAAACCTCGAAATACCGGACGAATGCCACCTCTGGTGCGGTAAGTGCAGAATCAAGGAGAGATATTCGAATCAGAGCGACTACCTGGGCAACCCAAGTCTCTGAATCTTCTCCGCTTACCAATACAGTGGAAAACTTTGGCTTTCTACTGGGACCAAATGCTGGAGAAGCGAAGACACGTTGGATGATGGGGTATTTGGTCGTCCCAGCTTAAGTGCCTTAGAAGACGAATCGAAGTGTTCAAGAGTCGGAACGAAACCGCCTTTCACGACGGCCGAATTCACCAGAGTTATCCTTGTCTTTTCTGGGAAGTATGTAATAGAGTGCTCATCCAGTGTTTCTTTCACGAGACTGAGGAAAGGAGGAAGGGCCTGTTGACCAATTTGATCAAGAATCGACCTTGTGTCCGTACTTGAGAACATTTCTCTAACAGCAGTCCATGTTTTGAACTGGACATACTTGAAACACAATGTTGAAGAGCTCGTAAAGTGAAAGAACGCCCTCTCATTGCAAACCGAGGAAGCTGTGTGGAAGTTCCTGGTAAACCTGGATTACGCTGGTAAGGAGTATTGCCATTCCATTGCTTTCTAACATGTCCGTGCTCAATGGAGCGAATAGTCTCCTCCACAGCCGTTGCTGTTCTTCTGGACGTCTTTTTGTAGTGTCTTTTAAATAGCAGTGTGCATGTTCGTATATGCCTGCGTCGTAATACTTGATACTTCCCAGACGGCGAATATCGTCCACGAGATGATCGAGAAGATGAAACTTCAGAGTTCCCAGTCTGGAGGGATGAAAATCCGCCAGAGTCTTTGTTGCGGAACGCTTGAAGGCTTCAATCTCCGAACTAAGACACAGGAGAGAGCTTTCAGTCCAATACGGGTCACGATTGTATCTGAATAAGGTCGAGAGCAAGTCCGAATACTGAGAGAAAACGGTTGTGATTGGGGCAACGTCCTGTTCTCCACAGCATATGTCAAAGAATGCTCCTATGAAGGAAAGACCATGTCAAGTGCTTTGTAGTTTTTGGCCTCCAGCATTCCACGGAGACCGTCTTTCGTGAAGATACCATTCAAAGATTTGCCTTTCTCCTGCGTGGAGAAATCGATATGTAAACCTTTGGCAGGAGAATCGCGTTCTATGGCAGCTAGAATTGCGTTTGCATGGTTGAGGAGTTGGGTGCGTATCGTTCGAAATGAACGCGATGCAGATGTTCCTAATGTGGTGCACAGGGTGTCTGACTGCAGTCTCTCGATTGTGGCCGTTTTTATCAACTTTGAGATGCCGAGATGCAAGTTGTGTAATGGTTCGAATGAGAACAGACTGTAGGAGACAATCCCGGGATCATTCCAAGGCTTACGGAAGTTTCGAGGAACGAAGGAATGAGAGATATGGAATTTGAACGCATCAGAGTATCCGCTTGAGATCTCCTCTCCCTCGCACGACGTGGACGTCTTTCCGCCTCGTCTTTTTGTGCATGTTGCAAGATAGCTGTGTATGTCTTTCGGATGCTTTTCGTGTGCTTTTGAGAACGTCCGTTGAATGAGGTGGGAATAGGACTGCATAAAGATGAGCGAGGGGCTTTGCATCTATGACACGGGCTTTCCGTTTTGGTGCCATGAAGAATAGACAGAATGTCCTTAGCCTCAGGAATATCCGCACAATAACTTGCAAGCAGAGGATGGCACACTCGACTTAGTTTGTCTTCGCCGATGAACTGAAAACCTTTCTGCGTGAGATTTAGAATGGGCTCCAGGACTTGACGAAGAGATTCTTGAAGGATTTGCATCCTGGACTCGCGTAGAGACTTGCTAGAAACAAATGGCATTGCGTCTGCTTCAGATGCGGAAACCTCGATCAGTGTGGTAGGGAAGTATGCCACTACTGTGAGGTCATCACGGATACACTTACGGCGAAGCTGGTCGGAGAAGTTGAGAAATATGAGGTGAAGAGGATAGGCGGTAACCGATGTTTGCTTTAGAGTTGTTGAAGACTTATCGGTGTATACCTGCAGAAGACCTACGAAAGATTCACTGTAACTTATTTCTTGGAGTACCACACTATTCTACTATCCAAAGAGCCCATGACCATTTCCTTAAGTTTTGAGGTGGCGTCTCTTGCGAGAGAGCCGGACATGGGGTGAGATATTTTCGTGGAGTGGGTCTGAGGTATAGGGTGGAAGAATGTGTTTTCGTTGTTAGCCAACTGGAGCTGTTTCACAAGTGTCTGAACGGGGTCTCTCGTGTAGAGGGTGGCGCTGAACTTACATCCTTCTGGCGAGACAGTTCTGCGATT
Organism: Gracilaria domingensis; assembly: GCA_022539475.1. Taxonomy (NCBI): domain Eukaryota; phylum Rhodophyta; class Florideophyceae; order Gracilariales; family Gracilariaceae; genus Gracilaria; species Gracilaria domingensis. The sequence goes on from VCMS01000378.1 coordinate 84,545, forward strand.
GAAACCGTCCTTTGAGGCGTATCGTTCGAAAATGGCCTTCTTCAGTTCTGTACAGCGCTTGGAACTTGTTATGGTCTCGTTGAATCGCTTTTGCGAGAATCGCGGGTCCCGAAGTAGCCCAATTAGCTCGTCCGCCTCACGATGACCAAGGTTGGAAGCTACTGAAGCCAGACAAACCGTGAGATAATCCATATGCAAATCACCGAGGCCTCCTCAGAAGGCACTGGGCGGGAACTGCTTCCGTGTTCTCGCTCTAATGACGCGGGAGCCGGGGAAGGAGAAACACAATGCAAAGTGTCCGGAATGGGAGGGGCGCACGGAGTGGGGTCGACGATGTCCTCGGACACTGGAGGCTCGGGAAGGCGACAAGGGCAGTGACCGTTTCGGAAGATGCGGGCGCGGGTGCGGAAAGCTTGAGACGCTTGCTTCTCCGAATGGGCCGGCTATTGTCGTCTTCCAGCGCTGCTTTCAGACGAAACGGGCAATGGTTGACATGCCGTTGAAGGGATAAGACTCCTCGGCGAGTAACGAAGGGGCACCCACGCTTCTTATGTGTACAGTAGTAGACCATGGGAAGAAGAACTGAACGAGAAACGACGACAAAGACTGCAAGGGAAGGGCGTCCGAAGGAGAAGGAGGTCGAGCGACAGTCAAGATCGACGTCATGCTGAGAACGGAGAATATATTTTGAGTTCAAATCACGTGCTTTCGTTCAAAAAGAACGTAGGTACACGTCGACCTCAACACAAGGGTGTACTTCTCGTATTATCTACCACTGGTTATAAACCTGTGGTTTCGCAACGTTGTACGCTGTACACCTGTCCAATCTCGCACAGAAAAATAAATCTCTTCCCTCCGCCGCCGCCGCCGCGCCTCCGACGTCCGACCTTCCCTTACCGTCGTGATCCGTGCCATCCACATCCTCGCGTTATACTCCGCTCCGTCCTTCTTTTTTCCTCCCTGTACTTTATGGAGGTTCCTTAAAGTAGAGGGCGGAAAAAAGTAGGACGGATCATCCGTATCTCACGGATGTATTCCGTGCAGTCTTTTCGTAGGTTCTCTTCCATATTCTTCTATGTATCTTTGCTCTAAACTAACCCATCCTCACCACGTTTTTTCGCGCTATTCGACATGTAAACGGCAGAAAATAAGCTTTGGGTTACCGGGTTCCCGTTTTCAGCCTCCAACTCGTTCCATTTGTTCAACTACGTTCTGCTTACGATATGTTCCATCTTGTTCTACGTCTTGCTACTAACATTGACGTGATTGAAGGTAACCACTATTTGACGTGCTCCTTTGTATTTCTTCCGACGTCCACAACGACTGTAAGTACGCAACCAGTTCATTTCGTCTCTCAAGATCGATCTCTGACTGCTCGTGTAACCTATCACGCGGTATTGCCGATCTTGGTTCACTTTGTTGCGCCATAGGCGTCTCTAGCTTCTCGCATCTTGCGCTACTTTTGGTTTGTTGGCGATCTTGGTTCCGCCATAGACTCTTCTCTCTTCTCGCGTCTTGCGCTGCTTTTGGTGTATTGGCGATATTGGTTGATATTGGTTGACTGGCTCGGGCGATAGGTTCATCATTGGCAATCTTGGTTGACTAGGTTGCGCCATAGGATGGTCTCTCTCTTATCGCGTCTTGCGTTACTTTTGGTGCATTGGCGATATGGTTTGACTTGGTTGCCTCATAGACTCGCCTCTCTTCTCGCGCCTTACGTTGATCTTCTTGTATTGGCGATCTTGGTTGACTGGCTTGCGGGATAGTCGATTCTGGTACTTGGTTGCGACATAGGCTGCTCTCTCGTTTATCGCATTTTGCGGTATGTTTGCTGCATGGGTATTCTTGGTGTCGTTGCTTGTGAGTTCTCGCTTCGACACCTTTCGCGGTTTACGATGATATGGTGGGCTTGTAATCTAACCGATCCCTTTCCTGCTTCTTCTTCCGTTTGCGAGTTACCAGGTCCCTCGACTTTTCTAGCGCAACGTTTCTGTTTTGTTTTATCAATGGTACGTTCCATCGCATTTCAAATGTATCTAACGGATCATTGACTAACTTATGGATACTTTCTGCTTGCGTATACAGGTAAATGACTTTTGATGCGTACGTAGCTCACGAGTTGCAGGTGCAGGTTCCTCAAGTAGGGAACCATGCATCTGGGCATGGTTCCCTACATGAGAACGGAGAGGATGAGGCGCTTCGCGCCTCATCCTCTCGGAGTGCGTATGTGTTCTACCGATCCAGCACTATGGTGCAGTGCCCTCTGCGGCATCTGCCGCAGATTGCGGCTACACCCGATCCATCATGGGGAAATGGTACATGTAATATAGCGAAGTAGTGGTTAGCAAAAGCGGTCGATAGAAGAATAGATAGAATAAAACGGTATGATTTCATAATGGGCATCATCTGTACTAGCACTAGTATTCCATGCGTTGCAGGGTATCATTCCGCAGAAGGTATCGTGTAATGTGCACCTTAATGGAAACTGAACCTAGACTTCGCGAAATACAGTTCAGGTAGCCCTCGACTAAAGAACTAGCACGAGTGGAAAACCCACCAGTATTTACTGCACAGCGATTCTGGACGACCCAAGCAATTATCTGCAGATTTGAAATAATTGATCTCGATATTTTTCAAAAAATTTACTGGACGACCCTTGCCAATTTCTGGACGACCCTCGCCAAAAACTAGCATCTGCAAGAGACAGACGTTCGACGAACTTCGCCAACGCCTGGTACGGCCCCCGATACTGGCTATCCCGAAACAAGGATATCCATACGTACTGGACACCGACGCGTGTGACCGTCAGGTTGGCTGTGCCCTCCTCCAGAGGCAACCCGATGGGGACCTTCTCCCAATCGGATACTGGAGCCGCTCGCTAACCAAGACCGAGCGAAAGTATTCAACGACCGAACGGGAATGCCTCGCTGTAGTATGGCTATCCTGCACCTCCGACCGTATTTGGAAGGACAGAAGTTCACTGTTCGCACGGATCACCACTCGTTGAGGTGGATACTGAACCTAGCGGACGCCTCAGGGCGACTCGCACGGTGGCGCCTACGCCTGATGGAGTACGACTTCGACGTCATTCACCGACCGGGTATCAAACACCGAGCGGCAGATGCACTCTCACGAATCCAAACGGACGGAGAGGACACTTCACCGCTAGACGACGAGGTCCCCTGTTTCCTCATCGACGACCGTCCGGACGACGGTCTCGTTATAGCCAACATCACCGTAGACGGACAAGAATATACGAACGTCTGCATAGATTGGCCAAGACCCGAACGGGAATCACCAGGAATACCGGAAGTGCTGGCACTGCCCACAGAAGAAACCGAAATCGTACCCATCACGCTCGAGGAACTCGTACGAGCTCAGGCGCCGGACCCTTTCTGCCAATCCGTACGGAGAGATGTCGGCAACGGGGTTACCTTGTTCGATGTCGACCGAAACGGAGTACTCATACGACGCTCACGCTTGGACGGCGCCCTACAGAAGGTGGTCCCCGAGTCCCTGCAGGCACGCGTTCTTTACCTGGCGCACTATCCCCGCTTGGTCGGACACCCTGGTGCCACCAGAATGTACGAAACACTACGGAGGGACTTCTATTGGCCCCACATGGCCAACGACGTCTTCCAGACCGTACGGGATTGTCGGTCATGCCCAGCCGTCAAAGGAACCCGTTATCGGTCCCAGAAGCTGCTGAAGCTCTTCCCAGCAGCTGGTCCGCTCGAGTTTATTGCCATGGACATAGTGGGACCCTTTACCAGATCCTTAACGGATGCCAGTATATCCTGGTAATGACCGATCGGTTTAGCAAGCTCTCGCGAGCCATACCGCTGCGGTCAACCACCGCCCCAGTGGTAGCCAAAACGTTCTTGGAACATTGGGTTTACCCGTACGGCATCCCGAACTGCCTACTAACCGACAACGGACCGCAGTTCACGTCGAAGTTTTTCGAGGCCGTCTGCTCCGCACTGGGCACGAAGCACGTTTCGACCACTGCGTATCACCCCCAGACAAACGGGCAGGCCGAACGGTTCAACAAGACGCTGGTGGAGCGCCTCCGCCACTACGTAGCAGACCACCAAAGGACGTGGCACGCATATGTCCAACCCCTTACGTACGGATATAACCTCCAGGTCCATAGGTCCATCGGAACCACCCCGTTCGCGGTCGCACTAACGAGGACACCCCCAGCGTCCTCATCGACGAACCCAGTACGTCCTTGGACCCTGCAACATCGACTCAGCCGTCCGCAGCCCAGTTGAAGCGATACACACTCAAACTCCTACAGGCGACGCTTCAGACCGCGCGGACAAAGCTGACACGCGCACAGCAGCGCTACAAGGACGACTTCGATAGGACCGTCCGGTTTCGCCCTACGTTCGCGGAAGGCGAGGAAGTGTACATTGACCGACCCAATTACAAAAGCACGGAAGAGGACCTAACGGAACAGGAACGAACTCTTCGGAAACTACTGCCGAAGACCACCGGTCCGTTCAAGGTCAAAGCCACAACGGACACCACCGTTACTATCGATGAACACGGTATCGAACACACCGTCTCCATTGATCGCGTCACACGCGCCCCGTCCGCACGGCCTACGAGTAGCCCCGTTACCACCGAACGTACACAGGAGGAACCCGTCGCTGACCCGGAGGGACCATTCGCGGACGACGTCGTCGACCGCGACGATTTACCGCCACCGATACGGTTCCTTGCGTCGTGGAACGCGTCGTAGCGCACCGCGATAGGCCGGACGGAGTCCAATACCGCGTACGCTGGTACGACTACACCGCCGAATCCGACACCTACGAACCCCCTTCCAACATCCCTCAGCACTTTGTCGCACGATAATGGCGTCGCCGAAGTCGTACGACATCGGCAACACCCTTAAGGAGGGGGAGAGAAGCAGACGGAAGTCCGTCGGCCGGACAAAACGCCACCTACTCCCCAAGCACGTGACGGGCTCCAACCGACACGGATACGACCACTGACGCGCGACGGTTGGCCGGATATTCGCCCTAACCGTACGCTCATTGGCTCACCCCCTTTATTTTTCGATCTAGTGAAACGCCGCCTTTTCCGATATCGGCACTTTACGTCAACGGATTCAACCTGACGTACGCAAAGGAAGAATGCACACAACAACACAAGTTTACTCAAGGACACGCACGACATTGGAACCGTCTACGCACCACCCGGTCCCTTCTTCTGGATACTCTTCACTGCCGGCAACGTCTTGGATACGCCACGACCACGGCCACGCGTACCACCACGACCACGCCCCCCACGAGGTGTCGGAATGCCCGAACGGTAGGCCGACGCGAGCCCCCTCGGGAACTGACCGGCTGGAACGGACTTGAAGTACCGGCCAAGGAGCGTTGGCTACCACGACCCTCACGGATGACTGCGGCTGACTAGGCGCGCTCGCCGCCGGAACGTCACTGGCAACCACGCCTGACGCACCCGCACCGGTACCTGGCGTCACCGGAGCAGGAGCGCTAGGAGCTTCCACACCGGACGCAACTTCCGCCATTGGGGTATCCCCGGGCTCCACGTCGTCACCAACTGCTACAGCACCGCCACCGGACGCTTGAGCGCCACCGTCCCCCGTCGCAGCGACACCTTCCGTACCGGCGACAGCCTCACCACCGTCTCCCCCAGCTCCTTCCGGACTCACCGGAGGTGCTGGAGGGTTCAGAGTGACCCCGTCAAACATGGACGCACGCGCCCGTCTCAGGTTCTGAACGATCTGGTTGACCTGATTCTCCACCGTGGCCTGGTCGTGCAACCCTTGATAGGACTCACCGACCAACTCGTCCAACGTCGGAGCCTGCGTCTCCATAACCTGTCCGTCCGGCGCAGTACCCTCCCCGAAACCGGCCAGCATACCCTGCTCGTACGAACCGAGAACGCGCAGGCTGTGTTCACGAAGGTAACCGAGTAGGTCCGACATGCCCTGAGCCTGCTCACGCAGGCACGCTTCGGAGTTCGCCGCGCGACGCACCCAAGTACGCGCAGCCGTCAGGGCGCCCGGCACGTCAGTCGGCTCCGGAATCCCACGCGGAACGCATACAGCCCGCAAGGCGTTGAGCAACGTCTGGAGGCGCTCGCCAGAGACTTCGACACCCATTGCGTCCAATTGGCGGCCTGGGAGCCCGACCTGGACCTCTCGCTCCGTACGCACAGGTACCTCCACGATCTCCGGATCAGGCTCCGGCTCGGCCGCAGAGGATAACTGAGGCAGACCGGCTTGGACCCCGCTCTCACGCCTCGGCACTGGAGAAGCGGCTTCGAAGTCTTCTTCCATGTACCCATGCGGGAAGTAGTTCGGCCTATCCGCGAATGGCCAAGGCGGAAGCTGTCCCGTTGGCAATAGCACTCGGTCGATCGGCAACGCGCCCGTACCGGATGCGGGCATAGTAGGGAACGAGTCCTCAAAGTAATCGTACCAGAGGAACCCCGGCGTCTGCGACCAGTCCGTCTCCAAAGAGTACTGAAGGAGCTTCTCACCGACCGCAGGGGGTAAGAGGTCCCCCGCAGGATGTTCTGCAACCCCATTTCAGCCAAGATGCATACCAATTTGTACGGGAGAGGGAACAACCGTCCGTACTGCGGCGAATCGTCCGTGTTGTACAGGCGCTGATCGCCCGCACCGGTGAAGACTTCCAGACCGTCGCTGGCCGCCTGGAGGAACGCCATGAAAGCGAAAACTGCCCACTCGGCGTACAGGATCTGCAAGACCGCACGGCTCAACGCTCCTTGGGATAGCAGTTCCCGCGAATGGTATGCCACCACGGACGGCGTCGGTACGGAAAGGTTGCGTTCGACCTCCACAGACTTCCACGCCTCGGTCATACCGTAGTATACCGTCGTACGGTCGTTCTTCGCGACGTCGAAGTACTCGACGTTGTGCCAGGAGTAGAAGAAACGGTGTGAACCCCGGATGCGGGCTTCCGTCGCGGCGTTGCTCCCCCAATGCTCGCGGTCTAACCAGTACAGCTGGTCGTACGGCGGTTCGAACATCACCAACGCGAGAGGGTTACCGTTTTCGGGCGGAAAGTTCGCGTCGGAATTGAGCCGGTGCATCAGGCTCTGAAGTCGGCGTTGATACTCGCGCTCCTCGGGGCACCTTAAGTACGGCATATCGGCTATCCCGAACGTCCTTTCGTCCGCACGACCGACGATTCCAGGAAGGTGATTCCAACGTGCCTGCCAAGCTTCCATTCGCGTACGCTTTGGGTTACGGCTCGCCACCTCACGTAATGGGAGCGAGACCGGAATGGCTGCGAAGCGACGCGCATCGAAGTACTCCGCATTGTCCTGAATGTACTCGTTGACCGTGATCGGAACCTGCTTCGACCGACGCGGGCCTGGCTCGTACGACGACTACGATGGTCGAAGTGCTGACCCGGAAGCGGCATAGACCGAAACGGACCGCCGCCACCGGACGCACTCGGTTGATTCGGATTACTCGCCATCGCAGACGGCGAGGCGGACGACTGGCTTGATTGCGAACCCATCGGGGGCAACGGATGACGGGTGGAAGGGAGCTCTTATAGCCGCAAGGTACGACACGGAGATGCACGGGCTAAGACGGACGGCGTTCGGGACCTCGCGAAAAGCGATATCGCTCGTACCGATACGTACACTTTGAGGCCTCATACACCTCAATTTATTTCCGAGCGGGCATGATCACTGTACATCCGCCCCTTTCCGTGACGGCTAAAGCCCATTCCTGCTCGGAACGCATCCGACGTGGTAGTCACCGCGCCGCGAGCGCAGTCGCATAGCCAGTACGCGCACAACCTCGCTATCGGCCTTCGCTGTCGTCGCCACTATCGTCGGAAGGTCGCAAGGCGGGACAGTGTCCGCCGCGGCGCGCGCACCGCGCGTACCACACGGTACCGACCCGAAACGGACATGAGCGCGTCTCACCGGCCGCGAACGCGCCGTAGCGTGCGAAGAAGGAGGATTCGTGCGCCCCCGTGACCGCTCGTTGCACACCATCGGGCGCTTCCGTCGCTTCGCGAATTGGACGCGGAAGTGTCAGTTCTGACCGCGTACCTACCACCATGGTGGTCGGTGTCCCTCATAGTCGGGCGCAGCCGCCTTCACGCGAGCTTTTCTCTCGGTCGCCGCATTGGCGGTTCCATGAACGGACACGGGCCACGCGCCACCCATAGCGCCCTTGTCGCCAGCGGTCTGTTTCAGTTCTACTAGCTCCGCCGCTCCCCACGCCACGCGTGTAATTCTCACATGGCTTCGCCCCGCCCGTGGCGGGCACTTTCTGTGAAAGAAACGATCGGTGGCTTCTTCTCAGCCGAACGGACTTGGGCGCAGCACTGGGCTGCACTCCGAGGACGGAGTGCAATCTAAGGAGAGGGATCTGTCGTATAGCACGATCTGGCTGACCGCACGGACGGAGTGGATTGAGAGGAGTGCCGTGTCGTACGTGTCGGGCTGGCCCGAGCGGATAGTTGTACGCGTGATTGTCCCCGCATCGGATATCGGTCCCAAACGTACGTAGGACACGTGTGCCGGTCGGACGGTGACAGGCGTAATATAGTACTGTAAGTTGCTACCTAGAGGCCGCACAGAGGCGGGTTTACCCGATATTTAGGTAGACCCCAACCTCGCCATGACCTCACGTTGTAAACACCAAGCACCCTTTGCCGTACGTCTTGTTCGTCGAGTAGCGCTACCGACAGGGCGTTAAGCTAAGTACTATAGGGTTTATTAGGCCGTTCGTACCCTTTCGCGCGCTCCTGAACGTGCTTGGTGATACCAACCGCCCACTCTCCCCGCTGACCGCCCGGTGCTTCCTCCTTACTCCCCGTACGGATTCATTACAGTCGCCCTCTCGAGCCACAGCCAACTCCGTCGCCTCAAGACCGCTTCGGGTTTTCTCCCGATACGTACTATATCACACACGTGTCCATGACAATGCAATGGTTCCAAGACCGACTTCACCTGACAAGGTTCAACAGAAACATCCCCAATATTACCCAAGTCGTGGGGCCAGTCTCGACGAGAACAGCACCTCATTCCAGATGGAGCACCCATCCTAAGCAGGCTCAGCAGTACCCGTGAGGGGTGGTTTTGCACTACAGCAAAAAGTACGACGATGTTTCACTAACCATGACGTCGCGCTTCCCAGTGAGAGCCATCGCGTGTCCGAAACAGCCGGGCAAGTAGTGCGCATCCTATCTCGCAGAGTGTACTGCCGTCTCAGAAATGAGATCGTAGATATGAGATCATTGTAGAACTGATCTCGTAGGAGTCCACCGATTACCCTCTGAAGGACAAGATCTAACTGGTGCGCTGCACACCAGATTCGATAAAAGCCTGCACCACAAATATCTTGAAAGCGTGTACAAGCTCCTTGGTAACGACCAGTCATGTTGCTCGCTCCATCTGTGGCAACACCAATCAACCGCTTGTGCCACGTGCCACCTTCAAGAGCATTCATAACCAAACAGATCATTTTGTAGAGCGCTTCGCCCGTATGAGAGTCATGAAACGGTATGGCGGTAGATGCAAATTTTGAATCTCGTTGTCAGCATGAACCGTACACGTACATCTACCAAAGACTCCCCTCTGTTAGTAGTCGAGTCAAATGCAATAGAGAACGCCCACGCCTTCTCCCCAAACAGTAGATCCTTCAACATCTGTAGACTAAGTGCGACACCAATTGAACATACTCCACTGCACTGGTTTCGCTTCGTGTTATTCCAGATACATAAGTAAACCCATGTTTTCCGTGGTATCTCAAAGATTTGCCAAATCTCCTGAAAGACATTCTAATTGCAGCCAATTTTTCATATCCACCAAGCGAAGTGCTTTTTCTTCGAAAATTCGTAAACAACGAACTCCTTGTTTCCACATTCCATTTGTAAACCAACCTTAAATCTTTTATCCTTGATTTCGTATCGATCAGAATAAACCAACGACGACTAATAAACATCAGGTATGTCAGATGCAATATTGGAAGACCTCTTAGCTGCACTGCAGCAAAATGGGCCGTCAATGTACTTGAGCTAATGAAATTCGATCTTCAAAAAAAATGTTTTTTTTCATCCATTGTAAACTTTGCATAGATAGGCACTACTTCGTCGGTAGTGTTATGTCGAGGATGAGAGACCGGTAGGTTCGGTTCGAAAGGGGGCCTTGAAGACTTCGACGTCTTCAATTTGCTTTTACGCCTGAGGAAGATTTGCGCAGTGAGTTTCCGCTGCCGAAGTCTCGCAAAATCTACAAATGAACGCTCCGATGTATGAGACTTTGTGCATTACGAGCTGCAATGTGTGAGCCCAAATGTGAGGAGTTGTGAGCAAAATCGCGGTCGTCTCTTTTGTTTGGCAATGGACGGTCAAGGGGCATATTGGTGGATAGGAGTGGAATGTAGAAGGGTTACAGGGTTGAGGTGAGACGGAAGTTGCGTGAGGGCTTGATTCTGGACGGCGCGAAACAGTTGCTATCATAATCTGCCGGGTTAGTAGCATTGTGTAGGTGGCATTGGGAGCAAGCCCTGTTTTGTGTGTTTTGGCGCCCAGTTTCACGACTGTAGTAACAATTTAGTTTCGTTCCCAGGCTAACCTTACAGCTTTTCGGTTCGGATGTTTTCTCTTTCCCGAAATCGGAATTTTTCGGGACTTTAAGCGCCTTTCCAACTCCACTAGCACATTCGCCGTTCCGAAACCGCGACTAAGACAGGCCCTGGCTGCCGACTTTGGGAACAAGGCACGCGGCGAGTGTTTCCATTGTGCCGAAAATCCGAATACATGCAAAGGCTACAGGAAGTTGTACTCCTCTTCCCAAAGCTCGCGCTACTGTCCGTTTCAAAGAACAGTGTCTCACCGGCAAGCACTTCTGCCATTGTCAACCGCATCTTGTGCACGCCATCCGCCGCCACAGATTGCACTCACCGCTAATCGATCCGCGCCAGCGTCTCGCTTTCGAAACCCGGTACATCGCTTCTTCAGCGGCGCCACGTTGCGACGGCTCGGAGCGCTAACAGCTTGACCCTGCTCCAATCACACTCTTGCATGCAACGCATGCGTCCCAAAACGTTTTCTGTTTTTTAGGGCGGCGCTGTCAGATAGCAAGCCACCAACTCCGGTGCCCAACCCGAAGCGCTGGTCGTTCTCGAGCTACGTTGAAAAGCTCGTGCCCATGTGCGCCAACAAACCGTTTCCAGCCATCTGTGAATATCCATCGTGTCCCGAATCGTTCTCTATCTATCGCCGTTTTTACGCCGCGCTGTGCCTTGCCAACCGCTTTTCCGCTTTCTCTATCCACCCACTGTAACTAGCGGATACAGGCTTTAAAAAGTGTCCAACTGCGCA
>VCMS01000378.1:97252-117480 GCA_022539475.1 Gracilaria domingensis
CTACTTGATGAACCTGCAACCTGCACTCGTGAGCTAACGTCCGCACATCCGACTCATTTACCTGTATACGCAAGCAGAAAGTAATCCATAAACACTCACGTACATACTACCGTTGGATTACATTGTTTGAAGACCGATAGAGGTAACATTGATAAATCAATAACAGCAACGCTTGCGCTAGGAAAGTCGAAGGACCCTAGTAACTCGTAAAGGAAGAGAAGGAAAGGGATTGGCTTGAGATCTACCACACATGTTTGTAAGTGCGACAAGGAGTGGCAGACAGCGGACCACTCAGCCAACGAAAAGCAAGAAATGCCCATGGGCAGCAAACATAAACGCAAAGTGCGTAAAACGAGGAGAGCAGCCTAATGTCAACCAAGTACCTATAGAATCTATCCCGACAGACAGAGCAGTGCAAGATGCCAGAGACAAAAGTAGCGAGCAAGAACCTGAAGAAGCTAGAGCCTCATGGCGCAACGAAAGTGAGCATTGTTCGCCGTACTTACAGCCGTCGCTTTTGGGTTTACCGCGTTCGCCGGGTTTTCACTCTTCAATCTCGGTTCTATTATCTTGAGAATAGAAGAAGTTGAGGGTGAGAACGGGAACCCCGGTAACCCAAAGCTTATTTCCTGCCGTTTACATGTCGCAGAGCGCGAAGAAACGTGGTGAGGATTAGTTAGTTTAGAGCAAAGATACGTGGAAGGATATGGAAGAACGTACGAAAAGACTGCACGGAATACATCCGTGAGATACGGATGACTCCGTCCTACTTTTTTCCGCCCTCTACTTTATAGAGCCTCCATAAAGTAGAGGGAGGGAAAAAGAAGGACGGCGCGGAGTATAACGCGAGGATGTGAATGGCACGGTTGACGACGGTAACGGAAGGTCAGACGTCGAAGGCGCGGCGGCGGCGGCGGAGGGAAGAGATTTATTTTTCTGTGCGAGATTGGCCAGTTGTACAGCGTACAACGTTGCGAAACTACAGTTTTATAACCAGTGGTAGATAATACGAGAAGTACACCCTTGTCTTGAGGTCGACGTGTACTTACGTTCCTTTTTGAACGAAAGCACGTGATTTAAACTCAAAATATATTCTCCGTTCTCAGCTTGACGTCGAATTTGACTGTCGCACGACCTCCTTCTCCGCTCGGACGACCTTCTTTTGCCGTTTTTGTCGTCGTTTCTTCTTCATTTCTTCTTCCCATGGTCTACTACTGCACACATAAGAAGCGTGAGTGCCGGTTCGTTACTCGCCGAGGAGTGTTGTTTCTTCAACAGCATGTCAACCATTGCCCGTTTCGTCTGAAAGCCGCACTGGAAGACGACAACAGGCGGCCCATTCGAAGAAGCAAGCGTCTCAAGCTTTCTGCGCCCGCGCCCGCATCTTCCAAAACGGTCACTGCCCCTTGTCGCCTTCCCGAGCCTCAGGTGTCCGAGGACATCGTTGACCCCACTCCGTGCGCCCCTCCCATTCTGGACACTTTGCATTGTGTTTCTTCTTCCCCGGGTCCCGCGGCATTAGAGCGAGAACACGGAAGCAGTTCTCGCCCAGTGCCTTCTGAAGAGGCCCTCGGTGAATTGCATATGGATTATCTCACGGTTTTTCTGGCTTCAATAGCTTCCAACCTTGGTCATCGTGAAGCAGACGAGCTAATTGGGCTCCTTCAAGACCCGCGATTCTCGCAAAAGCGATTCAACGAGATCATAACAAGTTCCAAGCGCTGTACAGAACTGAAGAACGCCATTTTCGAACGATACGCCTCAAAAGACGGTTTCAATCGAAGAACTGTCTCGCCAGAAGGATGTAAGTTCAGCGCCACCCTCTACACGAGAGACCCCGTTCAGACACTTGTGAAACAGCTCCAGTTGGCTAACAACGAAAACACATTCTTCCACCCTATACCTCAGACCCACTCCACGAAAATATCTCACCCCATGTCCGGCTCTCTCGCAAGAGACGCCGCCTCAAAACTTAAGGAAATGGTCATGGGCTCTTTGGATAGTAGAATAGTGTGGTACTCCCAAGAAATAAGTTACAGTGAATCTTGCGTAGGTCTTCTGCAGGTATACACCGATAAGTCTTCAACAACTCTAAAGCAAACATCGGTTACCGCCTATCCTCTTCACCTCATATTTCTCAACTTCTCCGACGAGCTTCGCCGTAAGTGTATCCGTGATGACCTCACAGTAGTAGCATACTTCCCTACCACACTGATCGAGGTTTCCGCATCTGAAGCAGACGCAATGCTATTCGTTTCTAGCAAGTCTCTACGCGAGTCCAGGATGCAAATCCTTCAAGAATCTCTTCGTCAAGTCCTGGAGCCCATTCTAAATCTCACGCAGAAAGGTTTTCAGTTCATCGGCGAAGACAAACTAAGTCGAGTGTGCCATCCTCTGCTTGCAAGTTATTGTGCGGATATTCCTGAGGCTAAGGACATTCTGTCCATTCTTCATGGGACCAAAACGGAAAGCCCGTGTCATAGATGCAAAGCCCCTCGCTCATCTTTATGCAGTCCTATTCCCACCTCATTCAACGGACGTTCTCAAAAGCACACGAAAAGCATCCGAAAGACATACACAGCTATCTTGCAACATGCACAAAAAGACGAGGCGGGAAGACGTCCACGTCGTGCGAGGGAGAGGAGATCTCAAGCGGATACTCTGATGCGTTCAAATTCCATATCTCTCATTCCTTCGTTCCTCGAAACTTCCGTAAGCCTTGGAATGATCCCGGGATTGTCTCCATACAGTCTGTTCTCATTCGAACCATTACATAACTTGCATCTCGGCATCTCAAAGTTGATAAAAACGGCCACAATCGAGAGACTGCAGTCAGACACCCTGTGCACCACAATAGGAACATCTGCATCGCGTTCATTTCGAACGATACGCACCCAACTCCTCAACCATGAAAACGCAATTCTAGCTGCCATAGAACGCGATTCTCCTGCCAAAGGTTTACATATCGATTTCTCCACGCAGGAGAAAGGCAAATCTTTGAATGGTATCTTCACGAAAGACGGTCTCCGTGGAATGCTGGAGGCCAAAAACTACAAAGCACTTGACATGGTCTTTCCCTTCATAGGAGCATTCTTTGACATATGCTGTAGAGAACAGGACGTTGCCCCAATCACAACCGTTTTCTCTCAGTACTCGGACTTGCTCTCGACCTTATTCAGATACAATCGTGACCCGTATTGGACTGAAAGCTCTCTCCTGTGTCTTAGTTCGGAGATTGAAACCTTCAAGCGTTCCGCAACAAAGACTCTGGCGGATTTTCATCCCTCCAGACTGGGAACTCTGAAGTTTCATCTTCTCGATCATCTCGTGGACGATATTCGCCGTCTGGGAAGTATCAAGTACTACGACGCAGGCATATACGAACATGCACACCTGCTATTTAAGAGACACTACAAAAAGACGTCCAGAAGAACAGCAACGGCTGTGGAGGAGACTATTCGCTCCATTGAGCACGGACATGTTAGAAAGCAATGGAATGGCAATACTCCTTACCAGCGTAATCCAGGTTTACCAGGAACTTCCACACAGCTTCCTCGGTTTGCAATGAGAGGGCGTTCTTTCACTTTACGAGCTCTTCAACATTGTGTTTCAAGTATGTCCAGTTCAAAAACATGGACTGCTGTTAGAGAAATGTTCTCAAGTACGGACACAAGGTCGATTCTTGATCAAATTGGTGAACAGGCCCTTCCTCCTTTCCTCAGTCTCGTGAAAGAAACACTGGATGAGCACTCTATTACATACTTCCCAGAAAAGACAAGGATAACTCTGGTGAATTCGGCCCTCGTGAAAGGCGGTTTCGTTCCGACTCTCGAACACTTCGATTCGTCTTCTAAGGCACTTAAGCTGGGACGACCCAAATACCCCATCATCCAACGTGTCTTCGCTTCTCCAGCATTTGGTCCCAGTAGAAAGCCAAAGTTTTCAACTGTATTGGTAAGCGGAGAAGATTCAGAGACTTGGGTTGCCCAGGTAGTCGCTCTGATTCGAATATCTCTCCTTGACTCTGCACTTACCGCACCAGAGGTGGCATTCGTCCGGTATTTCGAGGTTTTACCGCCCGCAACAAACATCGACCACATATTGAAATTCATATCTTTACGGTGGGCTACAAACGATGAAAAGAACCACACTCTTCCGTTCCCTCGTCATTCCAAAGCGGAGACTATCGTAGAGTTAACTCCTTGGTACGGGATGGTTCCGGCTTCTGCACTACAGGGAACTGTCCATGTTGTTCGATCAAACTACCCTGCTCCACCTTTTTGTCCTCCACTTCAATGTTTTCAACACCGATTCTACATCAATCGATTCTATCATGATTCAGATGAAGGACCAACTGACCACGTTGATCTTGTACAGCCTTAAACATTAAGAGCTCCATCCTCTACATGTTCACCTTGTGGTGCCTTTTCTTGTCATCCTGTGTTACTTCCGAAATCGTTCATGTCCATTTCCTTGAACTCCATATCCCCTTCCTCGCATTCACCAACGAAGCAATCGCTAATAGACCCCAATCTTCGGCTCACACTGTCAATAAAAAATTGTTCTTTCACAGTGAGGTAAAGTCTTCCGTTCGACGGCATTCGATATCCAAATGTAGCCTCTCTCATGTCATTACCAAGAACCTTAGTCCAATCTTCCGTTGTCGTTCCAAAATTATGAAACTCGCTGGAATTGGTCCTCAAGACACGTTGCCTAACATCCCCCAAAACATTCTTTAAACACAGAGGTAGCAGTTCGGCAAACTTCTTTGTAAACAGTTTCTGTCTCTGGCCACCCCTTGACACATCCGTACTTAGAAGGCTCACAACCGTCAACACCCAAGCGTCCAAACGTGCGAGCAACAGTATTGTGCCATCTAAAAAGGTGCCCGTATCCTTGTCTTCCACATCATACCCAATAAACTCCTTCAGCACTTGTACCCCGACACGGTTTCGGAAGAACAAGTCTTGATCTTCCGTCGGCATATCCTCGACATTGTCCGCATTGGAGTACTTTAGACGAACAAATGGGGCTTTTCTCCACCATGAAGTGTTCGGTACACCATTTTCGTCAAGACGCAGCATGTTCTCCTGCGCTTCCTTCAACTGCATTGTGAGTTCGTCAGCATTCTCTTCTACCAGCTTTGTTCTTCTCCAAATCAGATCGTACCCCAGGAGCAGAAATAGTTTATCCTTCGTATTTCTCTTACGAACGCCCACGACGTCACTCATGGTCTGCCGCATTCTCTGCCTAAGGCACATATCTGCACAAAGTTCCAGTATACACCTGTAGGTAAGAGATGCTTTTCTAATACTTCCCAGCTCAACTCCTTCAACTCGCTTTCAACCATTTTCTTCAGCAAAGCATCTGGCCTCCCCTCTACCGACGGTGTGAACATGCCAAAACTGCCCAAGAGCTCCACGGGGTTTTTAGGAACCATGTATGAACCACCTTCCTCCGGCTCAATAAGCCCTTCCCCACTCTCAGTTGCGTCTTCCACCTTCTCGGCACGGTTACCCCAATTTCGGTTGAGCAACTCACCTTCGAGCCATAGCTCACTTGTTTCTCTCCTTGCCCACGTCAGCATGTTGTGATACACTGCTCGAGCAACCCCTCGAAACTCGTCGCACACCTCAATTTTATGCTTCTTTCGACCTGTCTGCCCAGGTTCACCAGCACGTGTACTCCTATCTCCCTCCTGTTTCAGTGCCCCTCTTAGCCCTTCAATGACTAGATCCTTCTCTTCAAGCCTCTTTTTCAAAGCCGTACTCTGCTCTTGGGCGACCTTCACTAGAATTCCCCGAACCATCAAGTCCTCTTGTAGCGTCTTAACCTTTTCTTTCAAGCAATTCAGTTCATTTAAAAGATCAGGTCTGTTCATAGAGCTTGAATTCACACCAGTTTGGATATCTTCCGTTATTTCCCTAGCTTCTTCGGCGACAGGCCCCGGTAATGCCGCAGGATTCGGTGTTATTTCGTTATCGGAACTATCCTCATGTGCCATAGCCTTAGCCACGAGAGGCTGCAGGCGTTCTGTGTCCACCCTTGGCACGGCTTCGAGCTCCAACTCCCGCGTCTGTCCTCCTCCATGGCATGGTATATCAGATGAATTGGGCCTCGTACGAGCTGCAACGGCCCCCGCTCTGGAAAGAGGGGAAGGTCGAAAAGTAACTCGTCTATCAGTTGTCTCTCGATTTCTTATTGTCTTTCTCCCTTGTCCGGACCCATTGCGAGGCATGATACGATTCATAGCGGCCCCAGTTCTAGAAGACAGGGATGGACGTGACGATCTTAATATACTAGGGTTCTCACGACTTCTCGTCATTTTCCCTTCGTCTGTGTTCTGCAAAGTGGAATATAGTCTGTTCGCTTTGGAAACTAAGCTAGTTTTTGGGCTATTTGGGGCGCGCGAGGGGGTGGCAGAGGCTGGCACTCAAAAAATTAAGAAATTTTGGAATATTGAATTCCATCTCGCGCAGTTTAATTCTTGGGTCTCTTAGTTTTTGTAGAGGTTCTACTTCGCCGCACCACCCCATCCACTCTTTTCCGCGACCCTCTCTCAAATCTGCGCTCGTGCTAGTTTGCGTTTCCATTTTCTCCCAAGTGGCGATGCAAGTCGCAACTCATCTCATGTCAACCACCCTGCTATTCATTCTCATCTATCATGGCTCCCCACCTTAGAATTCTAGAAGCAAATTTTATTTACTTTGCGCTCTTTGCCGCGAGAAGAGACCCGCCGACTGCACCTATCACTCGCTGTCGCCTACCGATTTCGTCGTGCGTCCCGCCGCTTCCAGGTACAGCCCGACCATGTACTCACGGCACATCGCCGGTGCCGTCTTCGCGCCCTCCGCCTCCCGCGCGTTGGACGCCACAACCATTGGCAGCGCGCTCATCACACCCCAGAACAGTTTCATCCTCTCGCCAAACTAGCCCTGTTGGAGATGATGCCTTTCGTGTCGGTACTGTTCCCGCAGCAGCGTCAGGCTCGGCTTCATTGCCACCAACTCGCAGTTGCTCCATCGCGCGATGTACGCAGTCATCACTCCCGTGTCGGTTACCCCGTAAACATCCGCACGGCATCCACCACAGAAGCTTGGGAACGCTTCCTTCATCTTCCCGAATGATACAGATCCACTTTCGTCCTTTATTTCAGTCCTAACCTCTTCGAATGCACCTGCTGCAACGATTTCGGAGGACACGATGCCGACGCATAGAGAGAAGCTGGAGAAAGCACGAAAATACGTTCAGTTAGAGCAGATTCGGAAGAGAAGTAACCTCCAACGGTCCTGAACGATTTAGTGAAGGTACGTATCATAATATCAATACTACGCGTATCTACACTATCATAGTGATGATGCCCCGAAACACCTCGTTTGGTCGGTCCAAGGGCGCCAATGGAATGCGCCTCATCCACGTATAAGCAGGCATCATTCTTATTTTTGACTGCGACAACCTGGCAAAGATTGCACATCTGACCTTCCACTGAGTACATACTCTCGACAACCGGCATGATTCGTTTCCACAGAGGGCTCTTGTCAGGGTATCCCGTAGCAATGCCAACAAGAATATTACTTTCCTACGATTCTGCCAAATTATGTTCAAACACGCGAATCCTGGCGCCGAATGAGCGACCGTCGACCATGACAGACGCGTCATTCATCAGGCCGGAGATGGCGAGATCGCCCCTACCCACAATAGCTGGGATGATCTGCCAGTTGGTGGTAAGGACGGTGCCAACCACGATGGCATCTTTCTTACCAAAATCTTTGGCGACCGTGCGCTCCAGCTTGCGTACAAGCTCAGAGCGCCCCGTAGACACAGACACATTGCACGAAGCGACACCACACTGATCTAAGACATCGGTGACGTACGAGTGAACACTTTCAAGAACCTCAGCATACCCCAGGTAATTGCACCTGCCCAAGTTACGAAACCTCGTAACCCTGGCAGTAGGGTCCGGAGACATGGAAGAATGCTCGGCCGCGGGAGTGACATCGGCCTGAATGGGCGTGTACGCTGGATGAACCAACCAACCAACCGGGCATCATGCGCGCTCCTTAGCTCTCTTCAAGACTTCGCCCATATGAACATCAATTTCGGGCTATAAATGGCCGATTAGTGGCCGTAATTATTTCCAAAATAGATTTAATTGGCCGTATAATGGGCGTGTACAGTACAGTGGCCATTTGGATGCCTTGCCGTATTGTATTCTATGGATCGTTATTGGTACAAAATGTAGCAGCAGAGATAATGATGACGAAATATGGTCTCCATTGGACCCAGATCATACAACGCAATTATGATTTGGACCAGTTCCACGTCATTTATTTCTATTTCGCTACTCTTCTCAGCTCACGTCCTGGCGCGCCTGCTACCGGCGCTGGTCACAACGCTCTCTACGCCGTCCGCTGCCGCGTGCGGTGGGTGCCTGCACCAAAGGCGCGCCGCTCCTCCGCGACGCGCTGCGCGCCATCGGCTACACCGCGCTGTTCTACCTAGCGCTGCGCATCCCGTCGCTGCTGCTGGCCGACCCTACAGCCGCCCCGCGCTTCTCCTCCAGCGCGAGCGCGCTGGCGCCCCCGCCGCCCGTGCCCACCGCCGCCGAGTAGGCGCTGGTCACGCTGTCGCTTTTCGTGTCGCCGAGCACGCGCGACTCGTCGCCATTTCGCGCCGCCGCGCTTGGCGCGCTCATGCCCGCCATGCTCGACGCGCGCCCGCTGTGAGAGCCGGCGTGCGCCACCGCCGTACACTGGGCTGAAGACATCTTCTCCTTAGCTGACACGCACGCGCGCCTTATCGAAGTCCTCGCCGCCTCCAACGCCAGCCCACGCGTCATGCAACTCGCCGCTGCCGGGATGCGCCGGCGCAAACTCGCGCGCCACGCCGCGCTGGCGCGCGGGAGCCACCCGCGCCGCTTGCGCCCATTATCGCACTGTACGGAGCGCATTGCGAGCGCCACTAGCCGCGTAGCTGCTCCGTGGCGGCATATCTGCTGTTTGCGCTGCGCTGCCTAGTGCAGCAGCTCGCGCCGGCACGCCGGTTGCAGCTGCTGCCCGCCGCCAATCTGCACGTGCTGTTGCGCGCCGACGCGGACGCGTTGCACGCGCTGCGAGCCGCGCTGAGCACCGCGCAGCAGCGGCTGCTGCAGCCGCGCTGGCGGTGGTGCTGCTGGCTTCGAACGCGCCCTCGCTGGGCGAGCAGGTGGCACGCGCGCTACGGCATGAGCTGCAAGACTTGTTCTCGCTCATTGCCCCCCAGTCTGCCTTGGGAGATGTATTTGTGCGCTTCTCGTCGCCGTCTGCTGCGACGCGCTCTCCAATATCGTATACTTCCCCCCAAGGGTCAGCAAGATATTGTTGGAAACCTCGTCCGGTCTCTGACCGCCGGCGAGCGGGCTGCGGTGATCGTCCCGGGCAATCAAGGAGTGTTTCTCGAGTTCAGCGGCGTGGAAGTGGAATCAAACACGGCTGGCGCGCGCTCTGGTACCAACGAGGAGCTCTGTAGTCCGGCTCAAGACATAGGTCAACCTGGAACAGTCGCAAGCGCGCAGCATTGGCAGTTCCCTCTTGAATAATGATATCGCCGCCGAACAGCTTCCACTGCACGTGAAGAGTCTTTTGCTGCGCTTGTATGTGTACTGCCATCACCCGATATAGAGCGTTCGCATTGCTATGCGCTCAATTATATCCGCGGTAGTCAAGGCTTCTGGTCACGGCTCAGTGGCCGAGGCGATCAAGGCGAACTTGCTTGCAGTGACGGACCACTGCATCAAGTCAATCGTTTCCCGGCAATGGCGTTCGCGAGAAGCGGGGTGCGCTGCGCTTCGCGACGTTCTTGCCTCCCGCACATGGGAGGAGGTGAAGGACTCTTTAAAGGATTTCTGGTACTACACACTGAGGGCTATGGATGATATGAAGGAAAGTGTGCGAAAGAGTGCTCAAGGCACTGGAAGGGCACTCTCGGAACTTTCGATATATCTACGTAATCCAAACTATTTGGGTGAAGAGGAATCGGCTCAAGCCGTTGACGTTGTACTGTCTGTGCTTATGACGTCCTTCACACACAGCGCCGAGGAGGTGAGAGCGCTCGTGTCAAAGACTCTGTCCGAGATCACACGACATGGAGGAACGGCCTTGCGGTCGTCTGTGCCGGATTTGATCGCGAATCTGTTGGACGTTGCGACAGAGCTCGAGCCGCAAATCTTAAACTACGCGGAGTATCATGTAGCCTCACCGGAGGAGCTGCAAAACGCTCTGGTCACTGCATCGAGTATGTCCTCGTCCTCTTTGATCGAGTCGATTGAAAGGCTCATAGGGCAAGTTGACGAGACAATCGCGGCGGAGGTGGTTCCGAATCTGGCACGATTGGCTCGCGTAGGAGTGGGAATTCCTACGCGTGCAGCGACGGCAAGGTTGATGTCGAGCGTTCTGCAATCCAGAGCAGTGGTCATGGAACCATATGCTGCAAAGCTGCAGTTTTCAGCGGCAAGCGCTGCGGGCATGGAGCGCAACGCAATGTTTCGAAAGGCATGGTGTAAGGCCGCTGGCAGAGGTTCAAAGTTGTGCCGCGTCGATGAAGTTGCAAAGTATTGCAAACAAAATTAGCAAGAAGGCCACATCGGAGTATCCTCGGGATCGCGCGCTTGCCTCGTCTCTCGCTGCTGGGTTGTGTCGGATGGCGCCCGATACGACCCAGCAGCACGCAAGCTCTATACGGCCCTTCGCATACATGGGGCGCCCTGAAACAGACGACGACGGAGGAGATGACAGCAAGAACTGGAAAGACGCCTGGAATAAAGGTGCGCCAAGTACTCAGGCCGGGCTTCGTTTGTACGCAAAGGCGATTGTTGAAATATGTGAGCAACGGCTATCTACTTCTGCTCAGTACCGCGTGAAAAGGAACGCCGCAGCCACGCTAGGGGACCTCACGAACGCTTCAAATGACATTGTCGATGTACAGTACATGTCGCGAAGCGCAAAAACGTTGTTAGCGGTGCTTCCAGGTCATATTTGGAAAGGACAGCATGTTGCAATTGAGGCCATTGGGTCTTTGGCAGATTTCTGTTCAAGCGCATCTTTGTGGGAGTCGTGCGGAGGGAGCGTAGCTGTTGTGCAGCCTGTGCTGTCCGAATCTGATCGAGGGAAGAAGGATTATCGAATTGCAGCAATTGATGCGGCGAGGAAGGTGCTGGTTAACACCCGAGAAACCGTTTGCATGTACGAGAAAGTCAGGGACCACTTGTCAGAGCTCGTGTCTCCAAACTCGTCGGATGTAAACGCTAGCGTACCAAATGTGTCACAGATGGTGTGGGAAACTGGGTCTGATGCAGATGCTGTTGATGCTTGGAACAAAGCGCGAAAGTCGCAAAAGCTATTGTGCAAAGCAGCGATTCAGTGCCTGCAATCTTCAATCACAGGGGTGGCGGGCGTTGAGAAGCTAGAAGAACACGTACTTAATTTGCTGTGTGTGTTTGAAGAATTGATGCAGAACGATTGGGACATTCGACTAACTGTACTTCAAGCCATTGAGAAGTTGTCCGAACGTTTCTCCAAACATGAACTGCAATTTAGAAACTCCCTGGAGCGCACTGAGGCATTGATTAAACGATTAGTAAACCTCAGCAAAAACGGCATTCACGAACCCAAGTATAAAGTGCTAAGAAATAGTGGGTTAACAATTCTTGATCACTTGGTCAACGTTTCCAAGGATTCTACGGCAATGAAGGGTGTGATTGTAGAAGACACGCTAATTGCGATCCAGAGGTCTCGGAACGAAGATTCCGAGCCTTGGGTGCGATTCGTTGCAATTAAACTATGCACGGCGTTGGCATTTCGTGATCATAGTTTAGGCTGGGGCTTTTGAGGTTGAAAAGTAGAGCTTAGGCAGTTAGGCAAAGAGGTTCGGCTAATCTGTGTGTTTACGTATCTACCTGGTGACCGTCCAACGACTATGAATAACTCAATCGCGCGCCACTCACTTGGAAGCGCAGTCCCTTTTAGCTCATTCTAGGTAATCCAAGTAAGCTTTGAACGCAACTGAAGCTAGTTGTAATCGCCTTTACATGCGTACGGTGTACGCGTCGGTAGTTACTCGTTGGGGGATGCTGTGCTTGAGACCTTGGGTGAGCACCAGACGCATGTGTTCTATCTGTTCATGCCGAATGAAAGCGCGTTAACTCTGCATCATCACCCGGGGTGCATGTGTATAAAAGAAGAACAGAAAGCTAATGGTCTGAACTCGGAACCGGCGACCACATTCTGATGACGACGATAGAGTGCATCAGTGACGGCTTTTCAGGATAATCTTGTTTCCCTCGACGTGCCAATGATGTCGCCCAAAGGCTGGCAGTAAGATTTTTTTCTCGTGGTGTTAGACCATTCGATGCACTTTCCGCACGGCCAACGACATCTTATTGACATGGTATACGCCAACTCTCAAAAGCGCTTGAATGATTACGAACATGATAAGGGTACCACTTCCGCCAGGAGACTGCTCGGTGATGCTCTCGTGATGATCCACCAACTCCCCGTTCAGATCATCATGCGAATCAGAAATGTTATGCGTCTTCTACTTAAGCGCACGCCGCGAGTTATGAAGGCCTTGCAACTGGCTAGAAAACCTGCCCGAAGCACGCGACAAGTCGCCTGCAGTAGCCTTAAGAGGTTTCAAAACGGCCACCAACTGCCACATGTCGCCCTTTTGTTTCTCCATCTCGCGAATGAGTTGCGCAATGATTTGGCGCACACCCTCCAGTCGAAGCTTTCTTTCTTGCGCATTCTCGTCGCCGAGGCCCTTGAAAATGGACGTCATAGAGTTGTACACCTCGTACACCTGCAGGTCTGAAGAGCCTGAGATCGACGAAGTGGCGTCCTCTCTGCGGTGCATGCGCGCGGTAGGGTTCAGATCGGTGCGATGCGGAGGCGGAGCAGGGGCGGTGCTGTCATTGCTACACCACTGGAGCTACCATTGAAAGCTGGCGGCACGTAGCCGCGCGAATTATCGCTCTGCTGCTGTTGTTGATGCTGTTTCCGCTGTTGTTGCTGTCACAGACCACGGTGGTCGGTCCGTAGTTCCGGAAGCAGAACCGGCGCCATACTGCTGCGAATAGTAGTCGGATCGATAAGTGTGGGCAACCTGAGCGGATTCATGAATTAAGACGGCGTCATGGACCTCATGATTGGCAAAGAAATGGCCGGTCTCAGCAGGGAGTGCGAGGAAGCCTCCACCAGAGAATGGCAGCTGCACACCCCAAACCTTGAAGCACGTATGCCAGCGTTGTGGGGCGCGTGGGTTCATAGCGACGCCCACGTGAAGATTGCCACCGAGCAGCTGGACTTACACGCGAATCGGGTGGTTCATCTCAAGCGAGCAGCCCTCGAAAAGCTCGGTATCCGCGCCATCGGTGTCAGGCTTTCATTGCTTGGTTTCGTCCGACACATAAACGTACATATGGGCCACGAAATGATTTCGCGTTCGAGAGTTGGAAAAGGTGTCGATAATGATGCCAAGCCCCACAAATGTATGCGCAATACCCATGGCATAGCCTAACCTCGGGCGGTCCCACAAAAAGAAGAAGTCCATACCATTGGCAGGGTCATGCGAATCGCGCACGGTATCCAACTCCACGTCGAAGTAGCCGTTGAAGTTTTGCGTATCGGTGGCAATGTCGTTGTAGAACAGCGCTTAATTTGACTGGCTCGCCGACATGATGAGGACCACGTCGCGACCGGTGCGGCTGCGCGTGATCATGGTCGTGCCCAGCTGAAACCCGTCGGAGACGGGGTCACCGGCGGCGATGGGCCTCGTTCGGGTGCCGAAAGAAGAGGTCCGGGCCTCCCGAGCCCAGGTAGAGAAACTGGAATAGCTGCGGGTTTTGCTGCTGTCACTACAGCAGCGACGGCAACGCGAGGGCTCTGGCAGCCAGCAGTAGCAGCACGCAAATCGGCGCGAGACGCGGCGTCGACGACGACTCACGGCGGGATGGCGGCGACGGTGAACGAGTGGCGCGCGCGAAAGTTCGGGAGGCTGGAAGCGAGGTCCGTGAGCGAACGGAGGGCGTGTTTACGGGCGGTATGGCAGGGTGCCAGTGATGACGGGCAACGGCAGCGATCCCCACGCGGAAGTGCACGCGGGGGTGGAGCGCTAAGGAGCCTAGCGCAATTGTACTGCACGTACAGCGCGCATAAAATGACTGAAGCGCGCAACATGCGCACATTGGAAGGCGTCGCGCGCCACGTCACATCGACGACGCACAGCTCTGCGGGGCGAGACAGCCGCGCGCGGAGTGCGCCGCGCACGGGAATGCGCGCCCTCGCGCGCGTCAGCGAGGCGCTTCAGCTCGAACAGCATGCGCTACGTTTTGGCTAGCGTTGCGTGCGGTGTGTGTTTTAGGAGGTCTGTGGACGCTACCAGAATGAGGCGAAAACGTGCCCGCGGGTGGATGGGGTCAGTCGTGTTAGGGTAGGTACCCTAACACGACCGGACCCCCCCGCCCGCGGGCATAAAATCGTACATTTTTCAAAAAATCGGCCAAAACGTGCCCGCGGGCGGGGGGGTCCGGTCGTGTTAGGGTACCTACCCTAACACGACCGACCCCCCCCGCCCGCAGGCATAAAAAAGCACATTTTTTAGAAAACCGGCCAAAACGTGCCCGCGGACGGGGGGGTCCGGTTGTGTTAGGGTAGCCACCCTAACCCAACCGACCCCCCCCCCACGCCCACGCGCACGTTCTGGCCATATTTTGGCACCATGCAGAGACCTCCCAAAACACCTTCCTCCACACTTCCCGCACTCATTACGGTGCACCTGCCCGCCAACACGTGAACGCTGCTGGCCACGTGGATTGGCGGGAGGTAAAAGAGCTGTATATACAACGCCGGCTATACATCAATGAGAGTATATCTCGAGTATTATAAGCTCTTAAAAAGCACAATTCGAGAGCGCAGTGATTACTCGCATAAGTCTAAATCCACTACAACCACCTGTTCACAGACAAATTTTTAAACCGTTTTGCAGCGTTTCCAAACCTCCCAAAACACAGTTTGATGCATTACTCACAGTTTTTTTGTTGCAAGCACAATATACATTCATTAGACAAGACTCAACTAGTTTTCGTATCCAAATGATGCTCATCTAGTAAAAAAAACTCACGACCATGTGTTTGCTACAAGTTGTGTACTTATTGACAAACTACACTATTTACACTGCTCAGAGCAGCACGGTGACGAACTACGAAAGCGCCTCAACACTCTCACGCACGAAAGTGGTAATGCGCCGGGATGAGCTGCAGATAAACAGAGTGATGACAGTAGGTAGCTACTTAAAATACTCGCCACTCTTGTTTTCGGTGAAGATACAAATTCACCGATGATGTAGATGAGGTAATATCGTCTAGCATGAGCCCATCGGCTCTGGCTTTTTACGCTAATATCGAAATTTAATTGGTTCGTTCTGACGGGCTGGTAAACAGCAAAGAAGGCCTTCAACGATCATAGAATCCCTGAATTATAGTGGTAGTGGATTTCTCTGCGGAACACTAAAAGAAACAAATGGAGTTTTGATCAGCTAACTACTACATGATCCTTACAGGTTTAGAGAACGGGGGCTGTAGCAGCTCCTATATGCTAAATTCATTCAGTATAAAAATCTATGGAAGAAAAACGCAACCAGAGTGGTAGTTGAAAGCAAAACATATGGTAGTTATGAAAACCCTTCAGCCCGGCATGCTTGGGCTTGTAGCACATGACAATAGTTCCAATATTGAACTCCTATCGCTTCGCCTCTCGGTAACAAGGCCCGTCAGCAACAATACAAGAGAAGATATAAATCGACGTGTCGTGGAGATACCGTAAAATGCTGCCAAAGGTGTTAGTTCTTCTTCTGTTAAGAGCCGTTATAAAACTTCAGAGTTCCACTTCCAGAGCTATGAATTGCTGCCGAATACGTTGTCGAGCAGCA
Organism: Gracilaria domingensis; assembly: GCA_022539475.1. Classification (NCBI taxonomy): domain Eukaryota; phylum Rhodophyta; class Florideophyceae; order Gracilariales; family Gracilariaceae; genus Gracilaria; species Gracilaria domingensis. Next base: position 113,213 of record VCMS01000378.1, read on the forward strand.
TTTGGAGGCTTCAATCTGCCACCGAAGAGACGAAATAGAGCTTTCATTACATCATGGCCCACTAATGCACCTATAATTATTCCAAGCAACGTCCGAGTACTGAGAGAAAATTTTTCTGATTGGGGCCGTGTCCTGCGCTCCCCATCAGATTTCAAAGAATTCCATCATGAAAGGAAAAATATGTCAATGTCTTTGTATGCTTTGGCCTCCATCATTCAAAGGAGATCTGCCTTGGTGAAGGTTCCATTCAGTAACCTGCCTTTCTTCGTCGTGGACAAATCTAAAGGCAAACTTCTGACAGAAAAGTTGCATTGCATGGAAGATAGATTTGCGTTTGTAAAGTTCTGGATTTGAGTACGTATCGTTCGAAATGAACGTGACGCGGATCATCCGCTCTAAGCACTGCAATAGAAACATGATGATTCTATTGCAGTGCTTAGGGTCTCTGACTACAGTCTCTCGATTTCTGGAATATTAATCAGTTTCAATATGCCGAGATGCAAGTTGCGTAACTGTTCGAAGCGAGCTCTCCTTGTTTCGAACAGACTGCATAGAAATAACCCCTGGATGAATCTTACGGTCAAGGCGATTTTGATGGACGAGAGAATGAGAGATATGGAATTGGAACGCATGAAAATATCCGACTTGGATCTCGTCTCCCTTGTACCACGTAAGTTTCTTTCTCCTTCGCCTTTCTTTGCATATTCGAGAATAACTGAGTATGTCTTTCTGACGCTTTTAGTGTGGTTTTGGGAGAGTCCAGTGAATGACGTAAGAACATTACCGCCTAAAGATGAGGAAGGGGCTTTGCATCTATGACAAGGGCTTTCCGTTTGGCTCCTATGAAGAGTAGACAGAATGTACTTAGCCTCAGAATATCCGCACAAAAACTTGCTGAGGATGGCAAACTCGACTTAGTTTGTCTTCGCCGATGAACTGAAAACCTTTCTGCATTAGATGTATAATTTGCTACAGGACTTGACGAAGAGATTCTTGAAGGATGTGCATCCTGGAATCGCGTAGAGACTTGCTAGAAACGAATGGCATTGCGTCTGCTTCAGATGCGAAAACCTGTACCTGTGTTGTAGGAAAGTATGCCACTACTGTGAGGTCATCACGGTTGCGCTTACGGAGTAGCTCGTCGGAGAAGTTGAGAAATATGAGGTGAAGAGTACAGGCGGTAACCGATGTTTGCTTTAGAGTTGTTGAAGACTTATCGGTGTATACATGCAGAATACCTACGAAAGATTCACTGTAACTTATTTCTTGAAAGTACCACACTATTCTACTATCCAAAGAGCGCATGACCATTTCCTTAAGTTTCGAGGTGGCGTCTCTTGCGAGAGAGCCAGACATGGGGTGAGATATTTTCGTGGAGTGGGTCTGAGGTATAGGGTGGAAGAATGTGTTTTCGTTGTTAGCCAACTGGAGCTGTTTCAAAAGTGTCTGAACGGGGGTCTCTCGTGTAGAGGGTGGCGCTGAACTTACATCCTTCTGGCGAGACAGTTCTTCGATTGAAACCGTCTTTTGAGGCGTATCGTTCGAAAATGGCGTTCTTCAGTTCTGTACAGCGCTTAGAACTTGTTATGGTCTCGTTGAATCGCTTTTGCGAGAATCGCGGGTCCCGAAGTAGCCCAATTAGCTCGTCTGCTTCACGATGACCAAGGTTGGAAGCTACTGAAGCCAGACAAACCGTGAGATAATCCATATGCAAATCACCGAGGGCCTCCTCAGAAGGCACTGGGCGTGGACTGCTTCCGTGTTCTGGCTCTAATGCCGCTGGACCCGGGGAAGGAGAAACACAATGCGAAGTGTCCGGAATGAGAGGGGCGCACGGAGTGGGGTCAACGCTGTCCTCGGACACCGGAGGCTCGGGAAGGCGACAAGGGGCAGTGACCGTTTCGGAAGATGCGGGCGCGGGCGCGGAAAGCTTGAGACGCTTGCTTCTCCGAATGGGCCGCCTATTTTCATCTTCCAGCGCTGCTTTCAGACGAAACGGGCAACGGTTAACATGCTGTTGGAGAGATAGCACTCCTCGGCGAGTAACGAACGGGCACCCACGCTTCTTATGTGTACAGTAGTAGATCATGGGAAGAAGAAATGAAGGAGAAACGACGACAAAGACGGCAAAAGAAGGTCATTGGAGGGGAGAAGGAGGTCAGGCGACAGTCAAGATCGACGTCAAGCTGAGAATGGAGAATATAATTTGAGTTTAAATCACGTGCTTTCGTTCAAAAAGGAACGTAGGTACACGTCGACCTCAACACAAGGGTGTACTTCTCGTATTATCTACCACTGGTTATAAACCTGAGGTTTCGCAACGTTGTACGCTGTACACCTGTCCAATCTCGCACAGAAAAATAAATCTCTTCCCTCCACCGCCGCCGCCGCGCCTCCGCCGTCCGACCTATCGTTACCGTCGTGATCCGTGCCATCCACATCCTCGCGTTCTACTCCGCCGGAGTAGAACGCGAGGATGTGGATGGCACGGATCACGAGCGGCGCTCCGTCGTACCTTTCTCCGCCCTCGCACTCGCTACGAAGTAGAGTGCGGGGAAGAGAATGAGGTACGCTTCATGTTCGCCTAATGGACGCCTCCATAAAGCGGACATCATCCATATCTCACGGATGTATTCCGTGCAGTCTTTCCGTGCAATCTTTTCGTACGTGCTTCCATATTCTTCTACGTATCTTTGTTCTAAACTAACCAATCCTCACCACGTCTCTTCGCGCTCTGCGACATGTACACGGCAGGAAATAAGCTTTGGGTTACTTTCGCGAGTTACTAGGTCCCTCGACTTCTCTAGCGCATCGTTTCTGTTTTGCTTTATCAATGGTACGTTCCATCGCATTTCAAATGTATCCAACGGAGCATTGACTAACTTGATCTTGAAAGAGGAAATGGAATTGGTCGTTTACCTGCCTCACTGTTCGGGATAGGCGATTCTGGTACTTGGTTGGGACATAGGCTGCATTCTCGTTTATCGCATCTTGCGGTATGTTTACTGCATGGGCATTCTTGGTGTCGTTGCTTGTGAGTTCTCGCTTCGACACCTTTCGCGTTTTACGATGAATGGATTGCTGGTAATCTAACCGATCCCTTTTCTTCTTCTTCTTCCTTTTGCGATTTACAAGGTCCGTCGACTTTTCTAGCGCAACGTTTCTGTTTTGCATTATCAATGGTACGTTCCATCGCATTTCAAATGTATCCAATGGAGCATTGACTAACTTATGGATACTTTCTGCTTACGTATACAGGTAAATGACTTTTGATGCGGACGTTGCTCACGAGTTGCAGGTGCACGTTTTTAGGGGGAATTGCGGTATGTTTGCTGCATGGGCATTCTTGGTGTCGTTGCTCGGGAGTTCTCGCTTCGACACCTTTCGCGTTTTACGATTAATGGATTGCTGGTAATCTAACCGATCCCTTTCCTTCGTCTTCTTCCTATTGCGGCTTACTAGGTCCCTCGAATTTTCTAGCGCAACGTTTCTGTTTTAGTTTATCAATGGTACGTTCCATCGCATTTCAAATGCATCCAACGGAGAATTGACTAACTTATGGATACTTTCTGCTTGCGTATACAGGTAAATGACTTTTGATGCGTACGTAGCTCACGAGTTACAGGTGCAGGTTCCTCAAGTAGGGAACCATGCATCTGGGCATGGTTCCCTACATGAGGAACGGAGAGGATGAGGCGCTTCGCGCCTCATCCTCTCGGAGTGCGTATGTGTTCTACCGATACCGCAATTTGGTGCAGGTGCCCTCTGCGGCATCTACCGCAGATAGCGCCTACACCCGCTTCATCATGGGGAAATGGTACATGCAATATAGCGAAGTAGTGGTTAGCAAAAGCGGTCGATAGAAGAATAGATACGAATAAAACAGTATGATTTCATAATAGACATCATCTGTACTAGCAGCAGTATTCCATGCGTTGCAGGGTATCATTCCGCAGAAGGTATCGTGTAATGTGCACCTTAATGGAAACTGAACCTAGACTTCGCGAAATACCGTTCAGGTAGCCCTCGACTAAAGAACTAGCACGAGTGGAAAACCCACCAGTATTTACTGCACAGCGATTCTGGACGACCCAAGCATTTATCTCCAAATTTTGAAATAATTGATCTCGATATTTTTTCAAAAAATTTACTGGACGACCCTTGCCACTTTCTGGACGACCCTCGCCAAAAACTAGCATCTGCAAGAGACAGACGTTGTTATCCAGATCCACTGGGCGGCGTAGCCCGCGCCCCAGTAGCTCCGGTCT
>VCMS01000379.1:0-45392 GCA_022539475.1 Gracilaria domingensis
GGCTTCATAGTCGTTAACCAAAAAAAAAAAAAAAAAAAAAAAAAAAAAAAAAAAAAAAAAAAAAAAAAAAAAAAAAAAAAAAAAAAAAAAAAAAAAAAAAAAAAAAAAAAAAAAAAATGGCAACAGAACTGTATCCTCGGCCACCACACTTTTATAGACCAGCATGTCAGGTGCAAATTTTTCCACGTTCTAAGAACAGTTCTGTTCCATAATGGCCCCCGGATCGCCATTATTGGTAACCACAAGGGTGCCTCTACGAAAGAGAACCGCACTCACACCAACCGGTCCCGGAAAACACACTCTCCAACAAGGTGCGATTGGCAAAGGCGGTAACAATACCGCCTATGAACCACTTGGTAGTGAAGGTCACATGCCAACAACCTGCCTGTTATCCATTCAGAACCATTCACGGTTGGCCGAACGACACATGACCTTAATGGCGAATGGTATAGTCGACAACATACCGACAAAACCGTTTCAGGTCTACCTGAGTAACTTCAGCAACCGCCCGGTCAAGTTGCCAAAGCACACCGTAATTGGTCTTGCCTTACCGGCTCCCCGTACGATCTTTACAATTATACCACAATGGTCCCACGAGGTCGTGGATGCTAAGGAAGGGGGGGCAGTGTCAATTCGTTGAATTCGTCGCGAACAGACCATATGGTGCAGCGACTAGCTGAGCGAGAAGACCAGAAACTGGAGCTCGACCCAGTGACCAATTGGAAGACGGAGGTGAATATAGGACTTGAAGGGGAAGAGCTCAGAGCGCGGATCCTTGGACTCCTGGAGCCATTCAGTACCATGTGGTCGGGTAAGCTGGGAGCCATTAAGGCCACCCAGCACAGGATTGACCTCAAACCGGACTCCCGTCCCATCCACCAACAGCCATACCCGCGGGACATAAGGCCCGTGAGGTAGAGCTGGAGGAGGTAGAGCGGATGCTCCGCGAGGGGGTTATAGAACCGGCAAACTCGGAATGGGCTAGCCCTGTAGTGCTAGTCCAAAAACGAGGAGAGACCCGTATGAGGTTCTGTATTGACTACAGAAAACTTAATGCCGTAACGGTAAGGGACTCGTACCCCATCCCGAGGATGGATGAATGCATCGACTCCCTAGGAGATGCGAACATCTTTACCACACTGGACGCGAACTGCGGGTATTGCAGATCGAAATACCAGAGGGTGACCGTGATAAGACTGCGTTTACATGCCACGCAGGCCTGTATCGCTTCTTACGCATGCCGTTTGGTTTAAGAAACGCCCCCGCTACCTTCCAAAGGGCGTTAGACATCATACTGTCTAAAGTGAAGTGGACAACCGCATTGGTATACATAGATGACGTAGTCATCTACTCGAGGTCCATAGAGGAGCACTTCTCGCACGTCCAAGTGGTACTGCAGTTGCTACAAGAGGCAGGCGTGACCCTCAAACTACGAAAGTGTATGTTCTTCAACCAAGAGGTAGAGTACCTAGGGCATACAATAAGCCCCGGGAAACTCGAAGTGACCAAACGGAATATCCGAGCGGTACAGGAAGCGAAGCTCCCTACGTCGCAGACGGACATACGATCCTTTATAGGTCTATGCAACGTCTACCGGCGGTTCATCAAGGGTTTTGCAAAGATAGCCGCACCCCTGAACCGGAGGTTGCAGAAGGGGCAGCCTACACACTTTGACCACCTGGAAGAGGACGAGGTAGAGGCGTTCTATACATTGAAAGCAGCGCTTCTCTCCCACCGGTACTGGCATTGCCCAAAACGGGACTCCCGTATACACTGGACACGGATGCGTCGGACGCCCAAATAGGTTGCTGCCTAATGCAGGAACAGGAGGACGGCAAGCTCGCACCAATTGGGTATTGGAGTAGAGCTCTTAACCAAGCGGAGCAGAACTACACCGTAACGGAGAAGGAATGCCTAGCGGTTGTTTGGAGCATGCTCATGCTACGTCCTTACCTATATGATGTGCGCTTCACGCTCCGAACGGATCACGACTCCTTGAGGTGGATATTAGGCTTGGCGGACGCATCGGGTCGTCTGGCCCGATGGCTTCTGAGACTCTCGGAGTTTGAGTACGATGTGCAGTACCGCCCCTGGGTCAAGCACCGAGTGGCGGATGCATTGTCCCGGTTGAATACCGAAGGATTGGACACTGACCCAGTGGACGACGACATCCCATGCTTTACTATAGAACCAGCTAACCACGAGGTCAATGAAGTTCTGAAGGGATACTGGCATGATGACAGTACGTACCAAGTGGTAGTGGAGACCCTCCTTCCTGTGGAGGAAGGGGAACACGCTCCAATCACCCGTGAGGAATTCTTACGCGAGCAATCGACCGATAGGTTGTGCAAAACGCTCGCTGACGTACTTGGAAGGAAGGATTCTCATTTCGACGTCGACCACAATGGGTACCTCATCAGACGCTCACCTTTAGACGGAGCTCTCCAGAAGGTCGTACCTGAGTCATTAAGACAAAGGGTGTTATATCTGTCACACAATCCACGGCTTTCGGGACACCCTGGAGCCACGCGGTTGTACTATACCCTTCGGAGGCAATTCTACTGGCCGCATATGGCTAACGATGTATATACCTATGTGGCGCAATGCAATTCGTACATTAAGACCCGAGGTGGTGTGGCGAAGCACAGGAAGTACCTAAAGCTATTCCCGGCGGCGGGGCCCCTGGAATTCGTAGCAATCGACATACTGGGGCCCCTGCCCAAGACTTCAGAGGGTTACCGCTTTGTAGTAGTCATAACCGACAGGTTCACAAAGCTCACCAGAGCCATACCTCTGAAGAACCAAACGGCAACGACACTAGCGACAGCCTTCCTGGAGAATTGGGTCTACCCGTACGGTGCTCCCATGTACCTACTGACCGATAACGGTTCGAACCTAGCTTCTAAGTTCTTCGAGGCGGTTTGTAAAATGCTAGGGGTCAAGCACTACTTTACCACGGCCTATCATCCGCAAACAAACGGCCAAGTGGAACGCTTCAATAAGACCCTAGTGGCACGCCTACGGCACTATGTCGAAGAGCACCAAACCACATGGTCTGAGTATGTCCAACCATTGACATATGCGTACAACCTCCAGGTCCACAGGGTCACTCAAACAACCCCATTCGACCTGGTACTTTCGCGAACACCACATGGTATTATCGTCCAGCCCGGACCTGACCGCTCGGAAGCGGCCGGGACACTCACACCGGCGAAGGTCAAGAGAAACATACTCCAGAAGTTACGCGCCGCTTTGGCTGCTGCCAAAGTTAAGATGACAGCAGCCCAAGAACGGTATAAGCGCACTATGACCGAACGGTGAGCAAAGTGACCAAAGTGGAAGCAGGAGACATGGTCTTCCTTGACGTGCCACCAAAAGGTAAGCGACCAACCCCAGCGGAGATGGAAGAGGACATCCGCCTTGAGGAGGATATCAATTCTAAACTACTACCCAAGTCCACGGGACCATACAAGGTGATTCGCTCCGATGAGCATACCGCTACGGTCATAATGGAAGGTTTGGAGAACACGGTCTCCATCGACAGGATTGTCAAGGCCGCACAACCGACGACAGCGAATACACAACCAATAGGTGAGCCAACGCAGCAAGAAGCGGAGAGGGAGCAAATGTCTCCCATACCCCCTCCTATGATGAGTCAGCCGAGCAGTCAACCTTCCACCAGAGCCGTAACGGCTGACCCCACGACCCAAGCGGCACAGGAGATCGAGCCTCGGCAAGACCAACGGGTCACACCACCCACGGGGAGCCACGCACCCCATGACCAAATGGAAGACTCACACCCTCAAGTAGACACTCAGGAGTGCGCTATTGACACCATTGTAGGTCACGAACACACCACAAAGGGTATGCGCTACCGGGTAAGATGGTATGGATGGTCGCCCGAGCACGACTCTATGGAACCACCTGGTCATATCCCTAACAACTTCATCATCCGATACTGGCGCAAACAAGGGCGAACGCCCCCACCAACTGGTATTGCTTCGCGTGGTACGCGTCGCTAAGGAAGGGGGGGGGTTATCGAAGTCGTTGAACGCCACGCTACACGAAAAGCTAACTAACTAACCTAACAGGAAAACAAAAGAAGATCAGAGATCACAATGCAAGACACTTTATTAGTCGAGAAGAATCCACGAGAGGGAACCACGAGGTGACTTAGGAGGCCTTGGAGGACCCACGGCCACGTCCGCGTCCACGACTGGTTCCACGACCGCGACCACGTCCACGGGAGGTCCCGCGAGATGAAGCGGAACCTCCACGACCAGAGGACACCGACACAGGTCCGGCGGAGCTTCCGCCCCCGCCGCTAGCCGCGCTCGCTGGCGCACCACCACTTGGTAAGGGAGCAGAAGTACCAGCAGGTCCCGCAGGGGTACCGCTGCTGACTACCGGCATGGTATTCGCAGGACCAGTGGGTGGATGGAAGGAAGGCGGTAAGCTAGACGGAGGGATGCCACCAGAGGTCGGAGGAGCAAGACCACTAGACGGCCCTGCACCGGGGGTCAGACCAGTAGGCGGCATAGGAGCACCGGACGTCGACGGAAGCGGAGCCGAACGGAAACCAGTTGAGAAACCACTTGGTGCTCCTGTCCCAGTACTTGCTGGAGGAAGAGGAACGTTGTGAGGACCAAGCGGAGTATGGAAAGGTGCCGAAGGATCACCACCAGGAGGTCCACCAGGGAGTTGATACGTACCAAGGCCACCAAAGCCTACCATTGGGGTCGCAGGTTGCTGTGACGCAGGAGCGTACGGGTTGAAACTTTCCACAGGGGGGCGATGTAACGGCGCGTGGCCTTCCACAAGGTTGCTCAACTGACCAACATAGGCTGTCACCTCACGGTAGAGATTGCGCTGGAAGTAGTCGCGGAACTGTCGCAGCTCAGAAGTGCGCCGCTCGTGGTGAGCAACCACGGGGAGCAAGTTGCTAAGAGTATCCACAGCGGTGAGGATGTCATTTGGACCAGGACGGTTGAAGTGCACCATCGAGGCGTGGTTGAGACGAGCCAGAGCGCTCCGTATCGCGCCACTATCACCCCCAGGGGGCACCGGATTCACCGGAAGCGACTGGAAACCAACCCGAAGAGGCCCCTGGGCAGCCCGTCCGGGAGGGTGAGCAGCCGCCTGAGGGTTCGCCGGACCACTTGGAACAGGGGCAGCCACGCTGGTCGGAGGAATAGCCTGTACAGGTGCCGACGGAGGCAATGCGGGGGACTCATAGTTCTCAGCAGCCACCATCACGGTATCGTCATTACCAAATGGGTCTTCGCCAGCCATGTGCTGCTGTTGGAGAGGCACGATGCTATGAACCTCCGGGTCGTAGACATCCCAACCCTGTTCAGGCCCCCAATTGTGGTTACTTACCGCAGTGAGGTAACCATCCAACTGCTGCGCAGTATATTTGGTGCCCTCCACGATGTTGGAGAGCCCCATGGCACGAATGTCGCCGACCACATCGTTTGGAATATTGAAGATACGACCAACTGGTTGAGTTCCGCTGATCCCGACAGACTTGTCAGAGCAGCGCGTGTCCCAAGTCACACCTTCCACGGAAGCCTGAAGGGCGAGGATAGCCACCATGACGGCCCACTCGCTGCGCGCGACCGACCAAACGGCATATGCGTTGTTCCTCTCGAGGGAGATGCTACTACCAAAGTACGCAAGGACCGGCGGGGTCGGCACTTCCAGCCACTGACATACTTCATAGTGGTCCCACCAAGAGGGTCGATTGACATACCATGTCCGGCGGTTGTGGTCGCTCTGCGACCAATACTCAACGTTGTGGAACAGGAACATGGTCCGCGTACGGTTGTTACGGTGACGAACACGGCTCTCAGCCATCGCATCGGTCGCCCACCTCCCACGGTCAGTCCAATAATTGGTATCTAAAGGGCGCTCAAACGCGACGTACTCCAGATCGACCTCGATGTGCGTAGCAGGTTCGTCCAAGCGGTGAAGGATATCTACCAAACGGAGGAAGTAGTGGACCTCCCCATCGCAGCGGATGAAGGGGAGATCCGACGGTACGGCCACGGGGATGTAGTATAGAAACTTCGTGTGTCGCTGCCGCGCATGGAAACACTGTTGTCGACCGAACCGGCTCTGCTTCTCGCCCTTGCGTGGTGGAGGAGGTGCCATAGGCACCGCCTCCAACCGGCGACAATCCCAACGGGCAATTGCGGTATACTGCGTGAGACCCATGTGGCGGAACCGCAAGGGACAGAGTGAGGAACTGATGTGGAAAGGCCAGTTCCCCAGAGCGACCAATTCGGCGGAGATATCGGCAAAGCGTGCACCATAGTGGGCATGCGGCTGCCCGTGCGTCCTATTAAGGTCATGAGGATTCAGCTGTTGAGCCTCCACCGTACCGGCCACCGCAAGAGGGTTAACGTTGCTCGGGCCCGCGGCGGCTGCGTAGGGATCATACCCACCGCGACCGTAAGGGTCTTGACGAGAACGCGTACTCGACCGCGTGTTAGGCTTGAAGATGCCACCTCCGCGGCCGCGCGCCACCCCAGGGGTCTTGCCAGACATCCTCGACCGGGAGGCAACAGTTTCGCGAACCGAACGGTTGACCTCCGCCGAGGGGGAGACTTCAGAAGCCGAATATCCCTTTATAGGGTCGTAGCGCGGCTCCTCCAATACCAAGTGGTTGGCCTCCACGGGAGCCTCGGCGCCCGATGGAAAGGACACAGGTGTACCGGTCTGGGACGGCAGACAGGGCTGCGAAGAGTCAACCACGTGGTAATTCGATTGAAACGGCGCCGTCTCACCCCCGGGGTCCACCACAACGGGAAGGGCGCGCGTGAGGCCCTCCTCGGCACCGTCTTCACGGCGTTCGAACGTCATCGACCACCCCGTTGGGGAAGCGGGTTGATCACCCATGAGGTATAAAAGGCGCGAGTTGGAGCGAGAGCGTGCCACGGAGGATACCAACCGCGAGGGGGAACACCACCAATTGGATGACTAGATGAAACCTGAGGGGTCACAGAGAACGGGCGCGCCGCTCGAGCGAGGTGACACACCGTGAAAATGACCAGGGTTGTGCGCCGGCTGGACGGGTTCCGTGAACAAGGGAGGTTACAACCACCCCAGAGGGAACCTAAGGGACGGAAGGAGACCGCGAGGAACCAGGTGGAGGGGCGCTGAACGCCGCGCAGCCGGGTAAACCCCTCGGCTGGACCCGAATCAAGCCTGAACACCACGATGAGGCAGACCACTAGGTAGGAGCGGCGTCAGCACCGGTACGGTCACGAAGTCTGAAGAGCCACGGGCAGGAGTCTCCTCACCCTCGACGCGGCCGCCCAAGGCAACGACACCCCAGTGGCGCCCTCACTCAAGCAGAGAAACAGTACGTGTCGGAACCAACGAGGTATCACCTCAGTACGGCACAAGACCAAGTGGCCAACAAAGAACAGGAGCGACACCACGAGGGGGCGGGGTGCCGATCGGTTGACAACTGCGAACCCCACCGACGGGAGGCTCGAAACCAACTGGTAAGCCGGGACTAACCTGCCCAGGGGGAGGACGGACAGGGGAAGATGAAGTGGCGGACTCCTCCGGGAGGGACCGAAGAGGCGAAAACAACCACGTGGTACCAGGCGCGCGACAAGATCAACCTGAATGGTCGCGGTTCGCGGTTTCGCGTTCCAATACCACGAGGGACGTAAGGTACGATCGCACCTACCACAAGAAGGTACGGCGGCGTGGGTAATGGCGCTGCAGTGCATGTGGCGAACCGCGCCGTGCACCGCGCCATCTTCGCGTCATCGCGAGACGCGCCGTGCGCCAGGCGATGCGCGCCGACGACCGTTTGGTGAAAAGGCGGCAAACGCCGTGGGAACTTCGCAGCCACGGGGAGTGCCTGTCGGTAGGAGGGGGGGTCTGTAGTATAGCTCGGCCAGATCAACGGGGGCTCTACAAGACCAAGTGGTGACGTCACGGGCTCCCGGGCACGTGTGTCTACTGTACCACGTGGGACGCGCAAGCGCAGGCTTGGACAGGACTAATTAGTCTATTCTCGATAATTTAGAATTAATATTTACTAGGTAGTGTAGATATGTGGCCGGGGTGGTGCACCACAAATGCACCTCCCGGTGGCCCACGTGGCACTAGGCCCGTGAGAGCCGGAGGGGCGCTCGGGTGTACTAAACCCCCGAGACGCCAACCTCCCACACCAAATGGTAAAGTCAAGCACCAACTAGGCTGATTTGATACCAGTTTGGTTCTACAGTCACCAATTGGTAAGTCTAGTAGTCCTCTAATAGTTTTGCTGACCTTGAGGGTTATACGTGCCTGCCGCACATCAGTGAAGGCGTGTTTACTACTTGGTCACCGTGCACTATAGGCAACGGTGGGTGCTGCCGACCTATTAGGTGTCACGCGTTTTACTCCTCCGCCGGGTCGAGCCCATGCGGGGCTCCCCACTAGCAGCTCGCACCGATCGGCTATACCACAAGGGGGAGGGAGATGTGTCTTAGGGAGTCCCAGGACACACCCTCAGAAACGCCTTCACATGGAAGTAAAACATCATGTCTTCTAAGAAATGCTTGATTATTTAAATGATTAGTTAGTCCTCACTATATCACGTAGCCAGTACGCACTCTATCGCCTTACAACTACTCGAAATGAAACCTCTTTCTGTCTCGCCCGTAGCCCAGTCTCTCAATTTGCTTGCAGCCCCGGCAATTGAGCGTCAGTGCAGCTTAGAACAATTTTCAAGAAAAGAACCACCCGCGATTCGAATGAAGAAACTGATAGTAACTGTCTAATTTTTTATTCTTTTTACAACCAAAATGGGTAGTTAGACTGTTCTGATGATGACTGACTTTTCTCCCCATGAATTTGAAGATATTTGAAGTAACGTCAAAAAAATCACCGCAGAACAGTAAAACAATGTTAGAGGCAGAAGATTTAATTTTACAGCCAAGAATATATTTTTTATGAGCTTGACTACACTGAAGCACGATAAAAAGTGAACTTGTTTAGTGCAGGTTTGTAATGGTCACTTGTCAAAATATTAGAAAGTTATTTTGAAACGTATTTCAGCAGTAGCCCCAACATTATTTGAGGCGCTTGGCAGCCGTAATGATGGTCTCTTTTCTATCCAAAACTTTGTAAACCACGATTTGAGATTTTAAAACACCTTTTGGTTCCCATATGTTGCATATGTTATTTTCAGGAATCTTTTCGGCCTTTTAAAAGTATAAAGAAGGGAAAAGATATTTTTCTTGGGAGCAAGCATAAGCTTCAGGGATTTAAAACAGACGAATCTGTCCTGTCGAATGGCTTGGCACTTTTAACTTCTTCTCATTTTCCTGGATCATAAGCAGACTTTGATATTTTTACGAAAATATTGCGGATCATAAGAATGTCTTAGGAAAAATGGCGGATGAAACATATAATTTTATTATTGAAACTGGGGAGCTTTTGTCGCAGTATTGGGAATACTGGGGCATTTTTATGTATAAAGGCTACCAGGGTTCTGCTGAAAGCATAAGAGAAATTAATCCAAAGAAAAAGTCGCAATGGGAAATGTTATCATTTGAAGAAAAAAACCGAAATTCGAAGATTTTAAACGATAGAATTATTGTGGAAAATTATTATGGTTGTGTGACGCAATTTGGGCTGTGATCGGGTCTATGTATCGTTGGGCTGAGTCTGCTTACGGTATTATATTTTTATTTTGTGTGGCTCTGAGTCAGAGCCTCTGACTAACCCTCATGTCATAAAGCATCCGTTTGGCAGCGTTGATGGTGAATTTTATAATCAAATTAGCAACTGTCCAAAAGCTTTTGCGAGGCAAAAAATCGCTAAGCGCTCAATGGCTCAAAAAAAATATAAAGATAAGCGTCAGTGTCGAATGGATTCGAAATATCGCGTGGCCGGTTCTGATGATGATACTATCGAGCCTGGTCTTTAATCATGAATTGCGAAATTACTTGATCTTTGAGAAGTTTATATGTCTTTGTGCATTAGTGCGTTTTTTATTCTTTAGTACTGGGAGCATCCTGAAACACTAATGGCATAAAACTGGATTGTGTTTGTTTGTGTATTTGCGATGCAGATGACTTCCTGAAAGGACAAAAACGAAAACCTCCAAAGTAAATCAACAGTCATTTCAAGAGTTCTTTTGGGTCGTTTATTCAAATGTCACCACATATGCTGAAGCCAACGCACAGCGAGGGGAACGCGCAGCAAAAGCAGCCTATCGATATTCACTACCGAAGAGTACGCGCGCTGAAAGTAATGTTTTGCGTCGGGAGCAGAACTCGGTCTGCGGGGCAAGCCCGATGACCGAATTCAGCCCAATCGCAAGCGCAAAGTCACGCCGTGCGCTCAAATCGTGACTTGAGCGTCGAACAAAATGTGTATTTGCTGTTTCAGGATGCTTCCACTATACATATGCTTTTATAAACACATGCGTTGTTTTTTCTTTTATGCTTTGTTTTCTATCATTACGTCTCACTGCGCTTCTATGCGAAATTACTCTCTATAAGAGAGTAAGATCTATTGTCCACAAAAACTACATTGCAGGATAATCCGTAAAAGCAGTATCTGCGCAAGATTCAGAATTCCCATTTCACACTAATCATTCCGATAAGCAAACTGACCTAGTGTTGCTGGGTGACGGAAAAACACGGCTAGAGCGGAACCTGGTTTGCAGCCCAGCGTTTCAGAGAGAAGTTTGGCTCTTATGGAAGAATTCACACCGTTAATATGGACCTTTCCGATACTGCACATCTTGAGATGATCGCCTTGGTTGGTGGCTGCTCTACTTTCCGAACCGAGCAATGGCTTGACGTGGTGGACGTTTTCGTCGAACGGGCATTCGAGTGCGAGTCTACCAGGAGCTGAATGGGGCGCGTGTTTGGTGCGGAGACGACTTTAAACGTCCGCTATCCCCAACTCACCCTCATCTCACATACCATTTGGAAACTTTAGATCTTATGACAGATATCACAGATACAATAAAATAATTCATGCCTTCACCGATTCATTACCCTTCTAATTCACGGGGCGCAGACCGTCAAAGCACTTAGTGGCGCTTAGGAGCAGGAAAAGGAGGGTGGCGAACTCAGGAAAGTGTCCGAGACTCAGAAGGGAACGACCTGCGCTTCCGTAACATGTGTACTAGTGGACGTTTGCACCCAAATTATACACGAATTTTGGAGGGCTTGAGTGGATTGAGGATTGGTGGGGTAAGCAGTCTGTTTCTATTTTAATTTCTCGTTTTCACTTCTAAAGTCATTAGCAGCACCTAATCTCATTAAGAAAACATGACGGACTCAAACGCTTTCTTCGATCACACCTTATCCACAGAAAGGAACAGACAACCTAAGACCGTATTTTCCAGGAGGAAGGTCTCCATTCTGAGTGTTGATAGGGAACGCTCCCATTCTCGCCAGTCGGTGGAAGTTTGGTGCGATTGATTCATCAATATCTAGAATAGACTGCACGAGAACGGCGGGGGTCCACGATGAGTAGTCGTAATCCGGGGAGTTGCTAATCCAGTCACCAGTGGGCTGAAAAGTAGCACTGGCATAAAGAGGTCCAACACCCTCAATAGGATTGGTTTGATGGGCACCTGTGGTGCCATATGTCTTACCGTTGTATGTCGCCAACACAGAAACGCCAGAAGAAAGTCCTTTGTTGTTCACCTCAAGCATAAACTCATCACACATAGCTTCATACGTAAACTCCTGGAGCTCGTCAAAGTTCGATGTCTGCCGCACATTCTGTCCACAGATGTACAAAATCACCCCGTCGTCTGCCACAATCTTGATGTCAACTTTAACCCTTTTCTCACACTGACCTCGGGAAGATGCACGTAGAGGATAGTCTTCGGCGCTGGATCCGGGGGGATAACATCGGCATAACTGCGGCGGCCCAATGCTTGCGTGTGCACAGCAGAAGAAACAAATCGAAAATACGAGAATAAGGTGGACCAACTTCATCTTTCTGGGTGAAGATGTAGAATGTTCCGATGGCTGTTCAAAGGCTTCTCGCAATGATCCAGACCTTGGCATGGGACAGCAGCTTCAATCGGCAACTTTATATTTCTTCTCCGGAGGCCACCGAAGTTGGAGAGAGACCACGTGCCTGAAACGTCGCACAAGTCAAATTATCTCGAGATCTTGACATCTGAACTCTCTTGTCAAGGACGATACCCTCCTAATCGTCTCAAAGAAAGCATAGGGATGGAAGAGGTATGTCTATCGCGAGTTTCGTGATTTAGTGTTTCTTGGAATTTGTCGCGGCTTTCTCCTTGTAACCATATCTTAAGGTGAGCTTAAGACACCCCGATTGAATCAGAGAGGCCAGAAGTTGAAGCCGTCAATGTAATTAAACGTTCCTTTCCTATTGTTTGCATCCATCCCTTTTGTGATGAGTTGCTCTTTAGAAATCTAAGCGACTGATCTTACCCTTCAAGGTCCGACGCATAAGTATTGCTTCGGAGCAGTGTCGACGGCCATTCTACTGCATCTGAATCACAAAAACAAGTCATCAGGTTTCAGGAGGAACGGAATTCGATTCACATGCGCTTTAAGATCTAGTTTCTGCTTCGACAGAGTGTGTAGTCGGGTCTGGTAACGAGAAAAAGCTTTCTACTCAGGACACTTCCAGGGGCCAGCACCAAGCACGCAGGCACAAAACTCAGCGAAGGTACTGTGCGCGGTGTGGGTGGCGAAAGGCGACAGCTGGAGAGCGGAAGCCTGACCAAGGAATGAATGACTGCGATGCGTGTCCTGAGGCACAGGCTCAGGACCTGAGCGTGTGAGCACTGCCAGTGCTTTACGGAGAACTTGTGCCCGAAATAGAAGCTTTCATCTTGAGATTTCAATCCCATTTACTGACTTGTTTCATCTGTTTCGATAACCGAAAGGCTTTCTGCTATCGAATCAGACGGTTCGTACCGTCGTAAATCGCGTTTACTTTTAATACCTTACTGTCATCTAGCAGTTGTCAATGGTTGACATCTACGAAGATGTCATTGAGCCGCCCTTGTGCTCATGGTGGCTCATTCCAATCCATTTTCAAATGTAGAGACAAAAAGGTTTCAAGATTATTCTCTTAGAGCGATCTTTATTGTTTCGTAACTGCGGGACAAGTACGGGCACTTGAAATGCCTTAACTAGAAAAAGATATCGCATGAGTAGAAAACGGTAAAGGAAGGAAGATAGGCGGTAGCGAGGAAGGATTGACACTAAGATGTAGCTGCAGCAGCGCGACGTAAGCGGACTCGGCAATATCGCTCTTCCGGCCAAAACTTCCGTTGTTGCCCGATAGATCAGCTTCCTGGTTCCGGAAATTCAAAACGTTGCAAACGCATTTGGCCGAATAATCATTGCGCATATTATTGAACATGTGAGCCCTTGTCATGTTTCCCACATTAAGACGGTAAGCCAAAGCATGTATCGGTGGGTATCTTTGGGATATATCTGTGGGTATCTTTGGAATGGATCCCAGTTTAATTGCGCGATGCCTTCTAAACACGACTTGGTATGAACAACAAAACTCAAATTCATCGAGCAGAATGTGAATGCCAGAATACTGATTCCTCGTCTTTTTGACTCCTTGCGGCAAACATTACAGGGGGTATTCGGGATGTGATACTGCATGGCGATCAAAACCAAAACCCGCATTCACTGCTGGCACTAAGAAGAGAGTATAAACGCAGTGTCCGCGAGCATCAAAGCCTGCTGCCGTGGGTTGATACCCAAGTGACACCTCCGTTTTCCTCCGTCAACAAACTATGAGTCATCTGGTAGGAAGGGCTTCGAATGTAGACTGGTTCGTATACGACATGAACCGACAAACACTGTCAACATTTTAAGTGAAGAACGAATGTAGATAGATGATGAGTGGTCTTCCAGATACGAGGAGGTGGACGTAAAGATGGGCATGACTTTTCCGATGATCAAAGAAATTCTCAAAGTTTATACTGGCAATAGCAAAAAAATCCTTTAAAAAGCGATTTGACCGTGGTGCTTTACAACGTGATTACGTCAAACCAATGTATGCCTCTGGTAAAGAATTTCTTTACCAGAGGCATACATTGGTTTACACAGCACAAAGTTTGGCCTATTTTGGTTACCCACCGCCAAAGAGGCGGTCGTTGCAATAAGAAATTGACAGATCACCCTTTCCGCCAAAACTTGCGCCATGAACAAATTAGATACCGGGCAGGGCCGCATTTGTGACTGACTGACTAAGCTAAAAAATGGGTGACTAATGACTGACTGACTACGGTGGTAAAATATATTTAGTCATTTTAGTCATAGCAAATTTTAGGTTCTTTACGATGGCGTATTGAACGCGGAAGTCTACGTGATACTGCATTACAAGCATATTCACAAAAGTTAGAAGTCTGTTGCACGAAATTAAACTCAAAGGTTTTCAAAATATTGTTTTAAAACATCCAATTTATTTCGATTTTTTGTTACAAGTAAGCTTAAAGACGATTACGTAGCGCAGACTACTATTTTAAATCATGGTAAATGCACCGAAGGTTCTTTGGTGGACGCCATTGCGTGCTAAGTTGCTAAAACTGAGCAAAAATATATTTGAAAGCTTTTAATGACTAACATGACTGACTAACTGATTTTTTGTTGTGACTAGTGACTAGGGGAAACTAAATTTAGTCAGTCACAAATACGCCCCTGATACCGGGTCCCGGAAATACCATTCCCTTTCCATTTCGACCGTTCATCTTTGTCCATTGCCAACATCAGTCACATCGAAATGAACAAAGAAATGACAAAAGGAGTCACTCTTACCTATCGACCTAATCACAGCGGCACATTTGGGGTTTCGATTCCACCAAGCGCCGAAATGTCCCTGTTCTATCGAAAGGGAACAAAATGCTCAGTATGCAGATAAAGGAATAGCATTTGGTGATGATTTACCATAAGTGATTGGAAAAGAGAAGTTCCTACGTCTTTCGTCGCTGCTGGAGAGCGAGTTATCTGATGATCTTTCTGAGGGTGAGGTTAATGAACCGCCGACTGAATTTGAAGAAATAATCGATGATGACGCGATGGAACGTCTCTCTCTTCGTCTGGACTTCCATTACTATATTCACGGACGAAAATCAGGTTCAAAAGAATCAATTCGAAAACGGCCAGACTGTATGCTGTGTGAAAAGGAGGACGTGAAATATGATCCATTAGTTTGCGCGCATTTTTTATTCCGTTTTTCACAGGATTGTAGCTGTGACACTATGATTGCTAGATTATTTGAGTAATTTACGTCAGAAATTTATCGACTCGGCAAATATACGTTCCGAAAGGGTGATGTTGGAAGTTAAATGGAGTTTTTGAGCACAAAGAAGAAAACACAATGGATGCGTGTGAATGCTTCTGCTATGCAGTTATGTTGGTTTAATAAAAACAAATAAGATATTTTGAGTATCCGGTTTTTTGCGATACTAACGGCGAGGAGACAATGCGACATGTCGCTTTGTCAAATCAGAGATTAAGGGAAGCTAGGCTTCTCTGAAAAGGGGACCGCAAAGCTCTATAAAATTTGAGAGCCTTGCCATCCCATTTCTACAGGAAAATATAAAGATAATTCTGTTTACCTGATATATTTTTTGTCGAAGAGTATGAAATATCGTGTTACAAAAGGACTTCACTCACTAAACTGCTGCAAAATGAACAAAAAATTGTTGATATCTAAAGATTGTCTGAAACGTACGAAACGAACATTGAAGTAGAATAGGCTTTTCGAAAACGAATTAAAATTTGAACTATTTTGGTTAACAGCTTGTACGTCGAGAGTAATTAACATGTGTCTTTTCAAAATCCTATTACTTGTATTCAAAGAAAATGATATCGTCGGTAATCGACATGGTTTCTGTCCACACATGATTCGCATCTTGTTCACAATTATATTTGAAAAGCACTCTAAACACATAACACACATCAGCATGTTAGTGATGCCATCTAAAAAAACATTCAACTAATGCTGTTTAAAAGAATAGCTTATGCATTTTTCAAGTAAGACAGTAGTTAAAAAATACATTTAAATTTTATTAATAGTTTTATTAGCTTTCATGGGTAATATACAACCAGAAATATATGCTTGGTTTGGCACAAACGATTCTAAATCTCTGTTAATGGAGTTGTAGAGACAGAAAAGCGAAAAAAAGTCCACAGTACAACCCAGTAAGTTTTGTTTTTGTTTAGGCAGGGTTTTGCTTCACCCATTTCAAATCCTGCCAGACAACGCAAATATTGATAACATTGGAATTGAGTTGATCCAATTGCAAAGAAACTGCAAAAACAGGAAAAATGCGCCGTGTGATATGGCGCATAGTTTCAATAGCTTTTATGGCATTTCAAACGCAGTGAAGAAGTTAATTTATTTCAGCAGTCGATTTGGGAGGCAAGAAAACATACAAGCTGCGCAGAACCGATCTGATCGCCTTCATCGTCAGATCGTTCTTCGCCATCTCTCGTTTTCTTGCCTCCACCTTTTGAAGCGCTACTGTACGCTTCCTTTCTTTTACCGTTAACCCCCTTTTTGCCTTAGGCCGAATGGATCTCCCTCAGGTTTGTCCATCATCGGTTTCTGCGGAGTTGATGCTTCGCGCCTTTGCACTTGACCCATAACAAACTTGTCTAGCTCCTACTGCTAGTCCGCTTCACCCCTTCCAGGATCCACTGCACGCAGAACCTGCTTGCCACCACTCCGATGCACCTCAGATATTCCACTCTAGTTCTACTCTCCGCGACTCTAACTGCTCGCTACATCAACTTTCGGGTTTTGTCGACCCCTTCATGCCAAGGAACTCCAGAAACTTTGTAAAGGCCGACGTGTTCTTCGAAGTAAATACGCTCATTGCAGAAAATTTGAAAATACCAATCAGACACAAGTACTCAGTAGCTTAGACTAGATTTCTCTCCTCGTCTATCGGACGCAGCATTACGAACCTCCCAATAGACCATATGCTTGCCATATACATCCAGCAGTGCTTCACTACAGATAGCAGCCCAAGGAAAAGACAGGAAATGTTCAATCTTGTATGCCAACTTCTCATTATGATACCAACGCTAAAAGCAAACCTCGGCCTAACCAAAAGATGTTTAGAAGGCTGGAAACACCTCAAGCGAGCTCAATCTTCCGCTCCACTTACTCGAGAAATGACGCTCGCCTTTGCTTGGGAGCTGATGAACTCCGGAAAATCTGATGTGGCCGCCATTCTGTTGCTCTCGTACGCCGCACTTCTCAGATCAAAGGAAGCGCTTGCTCTCAAGTGGGAGAACATGGCTCTTCCAGGTGATGTTCGACTATCTTCTTACGGACCGCATACCGCCGGCGTAAATATAATTGACGGCAAAACAGCACAACGAACTGGTCGCCTTCAGTTTGTTCCCATTCGCGATCCAGAAATTATCTCCTTTCTCATCTATTACAGAGCTGCAAACCCCTCGCATACCCACTTGTCTCCACATCTACGATATCCCAGCTATCTATCGCAAATTAAGAAGACTGCGGAAAGCTTTCAGATGTCTCACTCTAAACTCACTCCCCACTCTGCTCGCATAGGCAAAGCAACCGACGATTACATTAATAGACTTTCTGTATAACAAATTGCCATCAATGGACGTTGGAGATCCTTAAACTCCCTCCGGTACTATCTTGACAACGGAAAATCCTGGCTTCTTAACCTTGACATTCCCCCACTTCAGCGCGCAAGAATCCGCGACAGCGCTCAAAGCCTTCAGATAGCTCTACGCTTTCCCTGGTCTCCCCACGGAGCTGCTCAGTGCGGAGCTCCAGTCCATTCAAACGTCTCTCCGCTTCTTATAACGGCTCAATCGGCATCATCGCCGTCAACGCATCTCACGGGCCTATATCCCCACCCCCTCCTTTCCATTCCTGCTCTGCTCTACGCCGCCCCACCGTACACGGTATATCCCTTTCGTTCAAGAATCCGCTTTGATCCTACAAGATATGGCTTCACCCAATCCTCATCCTTCCAATCACCCATCCCTGCCCACCACCAACTCCATTCAGCCTCCCATCTTCCCGCAACCATCATCATCCTTTCCTACTTCTTCCGCCCCGCCCGCCGTCTCGATCGCCGTACCGAACCTTAGCTTCCAACCCTCCAATCATCAGTCCAACCCTTCCCACGCAGTTTCCTCCAGGGCTGTTCAGTCTCTACAGCCAGCCTCTGCTGCTCCGGTCAGTGACGTCCCGCCGCCTCCACCCGTAGAGGATATTAAGTACGGTCAACTAGGATCTGTTTCCCCGATCTTTATATGTACTCAGCTTTCGAACGGTCAGTTGCTCTCCATCACGCAGTCCGCTCCAGCCAACTCTCGCACTACATTCGGCCCCTTTCCGTCGAAGCAACAGCTGCTTGCCGATGTATTCCGCCTCAGAGACCTCGAGACCCACGTTTTTACGTCTGCCCTGGGCGTCGCCAAACAGAACTTACAGAAGCTTATGCAGCTCACTCCGGATGAAGTACTCAACATGGCCAGCCAGCACGGCCAAGAGCTCATTGAACTCATGAAGTCCGCAGTGGAAGCGGATCCTAAACTTTCTCCTCGTACGATTCCGGCCAATCCTCACCAAGCAGCCTCCATTGCTGTATCCTGGATTTTCGCCGCATATCGCAGCATCAACCCTCCCAAGCAACAGACTATCTCCCAAGTCCCCCGGACGAGAGTCCCTAATCCTATCGGAAGGCTTCTAGCAGTACCCTCAAACCCACTCCCATCACAGCCTAATCCCATTCATGACGATACGTTCGATGAAGACGACCAATGCACCGCGACGAAAATCAAGAAGGAAATCGTTGTCCCCAAGAGTTTTTCCATCGGAATATCCAACGCAAACGAGTCTACGCTAATGCATTATCCGGGAAAGGGACTCACCTCCATCACGCTCAGAGTGCACGAGTTTATCGGTCCCTCAATCCTTGCCACAATGATATCCTCCGGAACAGACATCCCAACCTTTCTCCAGCAAAAGTTCCAGCATTGGAAGCGCACCACAAGCGGACAGCCTTTCTCTACAGAAGTGGAAGCCTTGACCCTCGGCAGGCTCATTCATTTGGAAATCCTGATCCACGACACACCCAAACAGGCCCTCGAACAGAGACCATCTCTAGAGGTTGCCCTGCGCAGGCTTTATGCGATTCTTCATGTCCAAGAGTCGATGTCAACCGGAGTCCATCACGACTATAAAGACGCTTGGGAGAAAGTCGAACACATTCTCGAAGTCGTCCCGCAAGGAACAGTCAGGTCGCAGGAGCTAGACGAGCATATAACCAAACACATCTCCCTGAAGAAGAAGAGATTCATCGGCATCAAGTCGATTCAAGACTTTCGTGCGAAGAAACGCCAGCTTCGAACCCCTCGCAGCGCCAAAGCGAGCGAACGGAAGAAAAGCGCAAACGACCGTCCGAACCACAACTGAGATCGATCAAACGCAGCAACAACATCTTCCCCATCCCCCATCTTCCCATCACCTCGAGAAAACATTACTCAGCAAACGTTGCTCTAGATACCCTCTGTAACCTTTATCACGGCCCCAATCTACCTTCCTCTGAGGAAACCAGCGGTAGCCCCCCTCCTTCTGCATCTCAATGCGCTGCGCAGAGCACAGTCTTCGCGCTTTCCTCATTGCATCAATCTGCATCAAATCCCAACCTCCCGTCATCTTCATACAACCATCTTTCCGATTCATACAACCTTCCTGGAGATCTTTTGCCCTACTTCAACGATCCCGAGGCTAGCTTCGAGCGCGGAATTTTTAAGAGAATCGAGCCTGATCGAATCGCCCTGCCCTCCAACAAACCCCTGCCTGATCCGTCAAACGCGCTGGAGTGGGTTAATCGAATGCCCCAAGAGCTGCAGCCTCTTTTTCCTTCTACTGGCCAGTCTCCTCTAGAAGCTCACTTATTTGAAGCCCTTCTTTCGAACAATGAAAAGCTTTCTCTTCAATCGCTTCCGAAGCCAATTACTCATACTACACCACAGAAATATCTCAAACTTGTCTCGCTTTTGCACTCAGCAGGAATGGTTAACTGGACTATCGTACAAGACGAGTCCCCGAGCTACACCCGTCTAGCTGACGTCATTCAGCTCACCCTCTTCTCAGTGACCAAGTCTCAGGACAGCGACAGATTAATTTCCTGGCCAAGAATCCAGAACCAGCTTCTCGACGATCCACCACACACATCGCTCCCTGACCCCGGGCTGTTCTCTTCCATCCAAGCCAGCGGGAATATTTCAGGCTTTTACTTCGATATCGCAAACATGTTTCACAACATCACACTTCCTCTTTCTCTTTCTCTCATTTTCCCCCTTCCGAAAGTGCGTGCAAGACATCTTCCACCGCGTGTTCTTCTCGAAATTACTGCGAAACTTGGACAACACATTCCCGGTAACTTACTCTCCGGCCGTGCCAGGCATCTATGCCAATGGGTTTCAAATGGTCAGTCTTTGTCAGCCATACCTTCGCCCAAAGCCTACTGCATCAATCCTTCCATATATTTCGTCAATCAAATCTCGCGCTGCCCTCTCCGATGTCCCTCATTTCCTTCACTCGGGAACAAGTGCCTTTCCTCATTTCCCGTACCAGCCCTCTTCTGCTTCACATTATTGACGACATCTCAGTTATTCTCGCCTCATGGAAAGAAAGTGCAGTTCTACTTCTATACAGGATCATGCGGGTCATTTTCACAGCCGCCAAGCTTCCAATTAAGGAGTCGAAATCGTCTCCCTTCCATCGAGTTGTGAAAGACAATCTAACCTTCATCGGCTGCACCTGGAACTTCCCGACAAACTACATACACTCTCCAAAGTCAAGACTTGTGGGGCTCCTAAATTGTGTTAACTCACTCTTGTCTTCCTCACACACGGAGGAAGTCAAGTGACTTTCTATTCTCGGCAAACTAATATGGCACTCCTTACTGAATCGTCCACTACTTTCCTGCCTTTCACATGTCTTTCGCGATCCCTATCTGCTTCCCACGTTTCAGATATCCAGGGAAATGAAGCTCGAAGTTCTGAAACTAAGCCGATTACTTCCCCTGGCCGCCGCGTACCCATCTCTGCCAGTATCTACTTTGGTCGTCACATTCGACGCCTCACCGGAAGCTGGAGCCGTTTTGTATGCTTACCTTTCTCAGCCCACTGCCGAGTTACTGTGGCGAATATCGCAGAAGACGAAACACCATTCCCGCCAGCATCCCAAACCGTATGCAACTCTTCTGTCCTAGAAAGAGCGTATTTATCGAAACATTTCGTGGACAACAGCTTTTGTTCATAAGTGGGGTACCCAAGAGCACATTAATTGTCTTGAAGTCGCCACCGCTGTTCTTGCTCTGAAGTGGGTAGCGTCAAACTGTATTACAAACTGTCGTGTAATCTTCTTCACCGATTCAATGGTAACACTCGGGGCAATGAACAAAGGAAGTTCATCGTCTGTTCTTATACTCTTGCGATGTCGTCGCTTCGCAGCATTGAGCATTGCCTTTAATATACGTGTCTGCTTTATTCAAATTTGTTCGGAGCTGAATGCAGCTGATGGAGCTTCGTGTTCTACATCGGTTATTGATCAATCTTGAGACGTTTGCGCTGCAGATCTAGCATCTTCTACGAAGCTTGCAGTTGGGTTGGGTACAGCGTATTTTTTTGGATCTAGCTGTGGGAGAAAGGTAGTTCTCTTTCTCTCGATGACAAGCAGATGATTGTCATCAAAGCCCCTTTCACCAACAAATAAAGATCACAAATCTTAGGCGAACAATAATGGCGTTTCAAACGCAGTGAAGAAGTTAATTTATTTCGGCCGTCGATTTGAGGGGCAAGAAAACATACAAGCTGCGCAGAACTGACCTGATCACCTTCATCGTCAGATCGTTCTTCGCCATCTCTTGTTTTCTTGCCTCCACGGTTTGAAGCGCTACTGTACGCTTCCTTTCTTTTCCCTCCCACCCATTTCCCGGGTACAGCTGTATCTTTTTGGATCAAGCTGTGGGAGAAAGGCAGTTGCTTTTCTCTCGATGACAAGCAGATGATTGTCAGCAAAGCCCACTTCACCAACAAATAAAGATCACAAATCTTAGGCGAACAATAATGGATTTTCCGGACGAAGAAGTAGATGTATTGGAAAATTTGGGAACTGTGACTGGATCTTTGCTCGTCCTGCTCGCTGCCAGTTCTGTACTTATGGAAGTCATCGGAGCGGCAGCGGGCAGTTGACTCCGACCAGCATCGATCCATTACAACCTTCTGCGACTTTGACGAAGGGTCTTCGAGATCTGTATTTTTTCCCACCCACCCTCGCCTGTAGCTTTTTTCAGGGACATGACGCATCTTCTAGATGCTCGTGTAGCTAGATTACTTTGTAATCGAGCTGGTGTTTTTCAGTCTTTACTGAGACACTCTCACCTACACCAAAACAGTAAAGATCGCTCATGGAGCTGTACCCAAGTGAAATAATAATGATACATAATTTGGAAATCGAAATATAAAGTACCAAGAATGTCGACGCCTCCGTTTTCAGGGTTCAGTGCCAAATTGAGGGAAACGACCACATTTTGCATAGAAGTTACTTTAGTTTAGATCGAATTCTGTCATTTTTGCCCCATGTATAGAGCTTTGCGATCAGTTTTGCTCCAAACTCTACTCTGTCCGACACGCCATTTTTCCGACATCATCAGATCAAGGTCCACCCTCAGCAGCCGTACCGAATGCTGACCGAATCGACTTTGATTCACGCAACGTGCCGCAAAGAGATGCTACAAGTATGCAAGTATGCATCCCGAAGGCGCCCATGGATTTCGACGAGCCGCTAATGGCTATCATTCACGTCCTCTGTCGTGGCATGAACAGCAGCAATCTTCTGTTTGAGTCTTGCCATGTAGTTGCATTGTACAAATGCAGTCATCAAATGCATGGTTATGGTGAACAGCAAATGCACACTTGAGGGCATCTCCGACTGAGATGGATGCAGTGAGCGTGACATGCAAGTCACACTTTAATGACATGCTTGTGTTGAACATATGGCATCGTGTGATACGTGGCACTTTGGATTGAAGACACGGGGCGGTGCACGTGGGGTATGTGTAGTTTTTACTCTAGCAACTTGTAGCTCACCAGCGCTCGGATCTTCAGCGCGTGGCCGAATCGCAGCGCCCACCCGCCGGACGTTTGCTGTCAACGCTCCCGGAGCCTTCGCAGCGCGGCGCCGACGCTCATCGCTTCGCCTGTTTGGGAGTACCGAACCATGGACCGCGACATCCTGCTCTGGGACGCCGCCACGACAGGCAGTTTGCGCAAAGTGCGGCATGTGCTGGACAGCGGCGCAGACGTGCGCAGCGCAGACAGGAACCGTCACAATGCGGTGCATCGTGCGGCCTCAAGCGGTCACAAAGAGGTCGTGAATGAGCTGCTGCAACGCGACGCCGACGTTTATAGCACCAACAGATACGGTCAGGATGCGTCGCATCTTGCCGCCTTGCGCAGGCAAATGGACATCGTTGAAGAGCTGCTGCGACACAGCGCTGACGTTCACAATGTCACCACAGCTGAGGCCAATGTGCTGCATTTTGCAGCCTCGGGTTGCACCGTTCAAACCCGCTTCGTGGTGCCACAGCTTTCTCACGATGTTTATGTCTCCTGAGGAGACATAAACATCGTGAGAAAGCTGTGGCACCACGGAGCGGATTTGAGCAGTACAACCAAAGCAGGTGAAAACGCGTTGCACTTCGCCGCCGGACGAGGATACATGGAGGTGGTGAAGGAGCTGCTACAGCGTGGCGCCGACGTGCACAGCACAGACAATTACGGTCAGAACGCGTTGCACAAAGCGGCCTGGAAGGGACACACGGAGGTGGTTTACGAAGTGCTGCAGCGCGGCGCCGACGTGCACAGCTCAGACAATATTGGTCAGAATGCGTTGCACAAAGCGGCCTGGAACGGACACACGGAGGTGGTTAACGAGCTGCTGCAGCGCGGCGCCAACGTGCACAGCGCAGACAATGACGATGAGAACTCGTTGCACGAAGCGGCCTGGAACGGACACACGGAGATGGTTAACGAGCTGCTGCAGCGCGGAGCCGACGTGCACAGCTCAGACAATTACGGTCAGAACGCCTTGCACCTCGCACGGACACATGCACCTTGCCATCGCACTGTTACATGCCGGTACTGCCATAGACGGCCAAACCAAAAAGGGCAGAACTGCGCTCCATCGGGCAGCACGCATGGGTCACACGCAGCTGGCCGCGATGCTGTGGCGTGCCGGCGCCGACCCGTTTCGGAGGGATTACTTGATGCACTCTGCGCGTGGGTCACTGAAGAACAAAGAAAGACAGCCTTTCGACCAAATGCGCGCCGGACGCGTGAAGCAACGGACGCTGCCGCCTCTTCTTTTAGCCGCTATTGCTACTCCCGCTCCTACCCCCACTCCATCAAAAGACGCTCTACAGTCTGTACTACAAACGTCCATGGCCGCCCCTGAGGCTTGCAACACACTCATAAACAAGCAGAACTGCTCTCGCTCGCTGCCCGAGTGGAAAGCCGCTCATGACCTTCTTTTCCTCGCCGTCACCGACAATCAAATCCACTATGAGCACCGTGACGGCGACCTCTACTTCTGGAAGGACCAGCTGTACTGCACCGTAACCGATCTTCCCATAATCAGCCCTCCAGACAAGCATATACTGTTTAACTGCCTTCACCAAGCGGAACAACTCAACCTCATTCACTCGGCTGACGCATACATTCAGGGTATTCACTGAAGTCAATCTGTCGTCTCGGAGCTTTCTGTGTTGAAGGAAGCATGCATCATGCTTTTAGATCGCCTGTTGTCATTGCAAGCATCGATGGACGACCTGCGAGCTGCGTTCGCTGCGTACCGCCAGCAGCAGTTGTATTGCAATGTCATAGCAATAGCGTTGAAGCTCATTCCAATCGCTGGAGGAGCGGTCTCAAACGCTCTCGAAGTCGTTGCCGAGCTTTGTGGAGAACTATCTGGTGCCGATGTCATCGAATACTCCTTATCGACAGCCTGTGGCATTCTGGAAAAATGCAACTTTTCCAAGCTACCGCAGAGCAAGCAAGCACAAATTGTGAACGTCTTTGAGGAGTACGGCTTCACCATGGAACAGGTGCAATGTCGGTTTAAAGCCGGACAAGTGGCGCCGTCGTGAATATCCCCCCCGCTCTCTGTGAGAATGTCTCTGCTGAATGCACTCATCAAGATGCTTCGGATGATACGGAAATTGTTGAGGGTGATCAGAAGGAAAGTGCAACTGATTGCTGTGAAATTGGTCAGCATGAGAATGGTTGCCATGAAGTAGATTCTGTTTCGGATGGCAAAGAGAGTGATGGTGAACAACAAGAACAACTGAACATGAAACGATACGATTCAATGTGCGCATCGACCGAGTTTGCAAACAGTTGGACGCACTATGTTTTGGTGGATGCCAAGGACAGGGAACAGTTGTTTGGTGGTTGGAATGAGTGCTTGAAACGGCTGCTGCAGCGCGAGAGGCTGTCACCACGCACTCTGAGCCGTGGAACGTCATCCAGCATTTCCAGATTCACAAACAACGCGAGACGATTTGTACAGAGTGAAATGCATCCAAGCAAGATGAAAATCGGATTCAAGTTAAGGATGGCGCAGTTTGTGCATGAATATGTACAGCAGGATGGCAATGAAGCAACGGTAAGCGCCCGCAGTTCGCAGACGGCAATGATCGAAATGGCAAACGAATGGAGTCAGTTCATTTTCGGTTCACACGAGGAGGAGACTGAATTGCGATCGCGCGTGACCGAGTTCTTGCTTCAGTATCTGGAAGAACATTGTGTTTGTCCGCAGTCCTTGAGGTTCGGATCGACGTCAGATGTGCTCGAAGTACAGAACGGGGTGGAAAAGTTTGTTGAGGACAAGATGGGGAAAGAAATGACGACGTCGGGGTATTACATGCGGCTTACGTTCTTCGTGGGGCAGTTCTCGGAAGGTGGTGGAATGGCAGCCAAAACGTGAGCGCTTGATGCACGGCGCTGCGCGCCATGCATCCACAACTGGACGGGCGCGGCCATAAAGGTGATCTGCGGTATCTGTGCATCGCGTTACACTGTGCATCGCGTGGCGCGCGTTGCAACGGCACGGGCTGGCTGGAGCAAACGCGACGGCGGGCGGGAAGGAGGCGGTCGGAGCCGTGATTGTACAGTGCGCCGGAGAACAGCACGGCGCGCGGCGGCGCGCAGCGCGGGTGGCGACATCATGGCTTGTGGTAAGGGCGGCGAACGCTGGTCGCCCCCGGCGGTGGCGGGCGCGCGAGAGCGTCGGCGCGGCCGCGCAAGAGCGGTGGCAGTGAAGCCATGCGGAGCAAGCTTCGCGCGGGCGCGCCGCGCGCGCTGATGGACGGCTTCTGCTGCGCGTTGCGACGACGCGGCCGAGTGGTGCAGCGCGGCGGAGGCGCGCGCGACGCGCGCGGCTTCCCGGGAGTCGGACGCGGCGGCGGAGGCGCGCCGCGGGTGTGGCACTGCGCGAGGGCGACGGCGCCGCCGCGCGCGGCGGCGGCGCGGCGCGCGGCGCGCGGCGGCGCACGCAGGGCGAGCTGCGCGCGCGCGGGAGGGAACCCCGCAGCGAGCGTGCCAGAGGCTCGTGACTGCCCTGCGCTCGCGAAGTGCACACGACGTGCTCGCCGCGCACGTGCACACATGGGCCACGTTGTGTTGGCGCGACGAAACTGGGCCGGCAGAAGGATGTCTTCGACCAGGAGCCTTCCCCGTCGCCCAGGCTTGCGCAAAGCCGTTCACGCGTCCAGCGGTGCCGCGCGGCGCAGCGGCGCGCACTGGCCACGTGCTGCGCGAGCGCGCGCCGTGCGGCATGGCGGCGCGGCAGCGGCATGGCGGCGCGGCAGCGCCGGCGCCAGCAAGCGCGGCGCGCAACGCGCCGCGCCGCGATGTGATATCGCCGTGGCAACGGACGCGCTGGCAGTCGCGAGACGCTCTTGAGGCCGCTCACCACCTCGCCGCCTGCGGCCGCCGCGGCGCCCCTTCGCCGCCGCCCGCCCCGTCCACGCCGACCCGCCGCGTCCGCCGCGCCGCTGGGCGCGCCCCCCCGTCTGCGAGCCGTTTGCCGCCGCGCACGGCGCGCGTGCCGCCGCGTATATAACGGCGCGCCCCTTGCGGCGCGCGCTTTCTCGCCGGAGATGGCGGCCCCGTCGCGCACACCATGACGCACACCGCCCGCCACGCCGCGCTGCTCGTGCTGCTGATCGCGCTGCTGCGCCCGTGCTTGGCGCTCGCGCCCGCGCCCGCGCCCGCGCCCGCGCCCGCCTCCGCGGCGTCCGCGCTCATAGTGTGCCCGCTCGACGCGCCCACGCGCTGCGCGCATCAGAGCGGCGTCCGTCTGCTCTGCACGCCGCTGCAGGCGCCGCTCCCGCCGTCGCCGCCGTCGCCGCCGTCGCCGCCGTCGCCGCCGTCGCCGCCGTCGCCGCCGTCGCCGCTGTCGCCGCCCGCCATCGCGCCGCGCGAGCGGCACGACTCGCAGCGCTTCGTGGTGTACGCGGCGAGCCGCCTGCCGCACTCCAGCCGCTTCGTGGTGTCGCACGCCGCGCCAATGCAGCTCGCCCGCGCGCCGCCGCGCGCGGCGGCGCCGGCGCTGCGGCAGGTGCAGCTGCAGTTCGCGCCGGTGGGCGGCGCCGATGCGGGCGCGCTGCGCTGCGAGCCGGACGTCGACTTGCTGGCAATTGGCGCGCCGTTTGGCACGTGCTGCCGCGCGTGCCCGCGCCGCTGCGCGCGCCGCGGCGGCCGCCGCGGCGGCAGACGGCCGTGTCCGACGTCTTCGTCGCCGCTCTCGTGCTGCTCGGCGTGCGCGCTCACCTCCCGTCTCGCCGACTAGTAGCGGCCGCTACTGGCGCGAAGGAGCGCCACACGTACTGTAGTAGTCAAGTAGCTCCCCCTGCCACCCGTGTGCCACGCGCACACGCGTGCGCGTCGCACACGCATGCGTTCCAAGAGAGCAGTCGCGCCGGACGCGCTCTGTAAGCCGCATGCAAGCGCCGTCGCCCATTCGCGCCAACCGCTGCAGTGTCCCACACAGCAATCGACAAGGCGCACGAAGCATATGCCGCTGGCTACATTTGCGCCCCCGCCGCGCGCCATAAAGCCGCCTCCTCCTCTCTTCCGCCCCCCGCTTTCCCGCCTTCCCACCGAGCTCCATGCCGCCCCACCGCGCGCTCAACAATAATGATCTCCGTCTCCGTCTTCGTCCTCTCCCTCTGCCTGGCCCTCCGCCCCCGCCCCGCCCTCGCCCGCGCCGCTGACATCCTCATCGTCGGCGCCGGCACCGCGGGCTGCCCGCTCGCCGCCCGTCTCTGCACCGCGCTTCCGAACCGTCGAATCACGCTGCTCGAGCGCGCAGCGCCCCGCTCCTCTCTCGCCGAGTTTCACGTCCGTGCGCCGCGAACGCTCTACTCCACCTGGGTATCGCCCGAGCTTCTCGAGCGTTTCGACTCTCTTCCAAACCCCTCGATAAACCGCTCGCATCAGGTCATCACGGGTGCCACGCTGGGCGGAACGTCCGCTGTTTCCGGCCTGCAGTGGAGCGTCCCGCTCAACGGCTCTGTCGACAACTGGGGGATCTACGGCCTCACCACTCGTTCTGCTGCTCCGTTCTTCCAGCGTGCCTATGAGCAGCTTTCCGTCTCACCTCCCTCCCAACCGCTCTTGCATGCGGAGCAGTACGTCCAGTCTGCCGAGCGTGCCCGTTTTCAACGCTCACAAAGTCATCTCGACGGACTGCACCGCGCCGTGTGGCAAAACCGCCTCACCATCGATGATCAACTTCGTCGCACCGACGCGTGTAGCGCGTATATACAGCCGTTATTGGCCGGCACCTGTCAACACAACCTGCGTCTCGTGCAAAACGTCACAGCCACCAGACTCATCCTCGACAAGCGCTCCTCGACGTTGCGGGCAGTCGGTGTGCACGCTCTTCAGACGCACGCGGACAACAGCACCACCACACGCCGCTTCCTCGCGCGAGAGGAGGTCATTCTTAGCGCGGGGCCGTATGGTAGTGCCAAACTACTGCAATTATCAGGTGTTGGCCCTTCCGATGTGCTGCAAGACGCCGGCGTTGAACAGAAGCTTGAGTTGCCGGTAGGTGTCAACACGGTGTGTCGCTCGTCGATCGGCATTACTTCAGTGTACAATAGCGAGCTCAATGAGCCCGTCAACAATTTCTCGCTTGTCAACCAACCAGAGCAACGC
The DNA here is from genome assembly GCA_022539475.1 of Gracilaria domingensis. NCBI lineage: Eukaryota > Rhodophyta > Florideophyceae > Gracilariales > Gracilariaceae > Gracilaria > Gracilaria domingensis. The sequence goes on from VCMS01000379.1 coordinate 29,274, forward strand.
GCACGCTGGGAGCGTGGCGAGCCAAGCGTGCTGGGCACGCCAGTTTCTGCCGCAAATGGACGTGTGGGCACGGCCGGTTATTTTGGCTGTAGCTTCGTGCCGTATTGGCCGGATTTGCCCGAAGTTTACTCGTACTGTCACTCCAACGCTGAATCGAGGGGTTACATGCGTATTCGCGATAATGACCCCATGTCGCCGCCGCTTGTGCAAAACAATCTGCTCGGTAGTGATGCTGATTTACACCGAGTAACACGGTGTGTCAACGCGTTGGTGAACATTCATAAACAGTTTCCGCCCCGCTTCAATATGAGCTTTAAGGAGCCGGTCGACGGCGTCGTCACCGACGAGTGGATTCGAGGCAAGTTAAATACTGGCGCGCACTTCGTAGGCGCGTGTCCAGTGGGGGAGGTGTTGGACGAGCGGCTCCGTGTTAGGGGTGTGCATGCGCTTCGAATTGTCGACTCGTCGGTGATGAGACAGTTACCGGTGTCAGCGGGCCCCATGGCGTCTGTCATGATGCTTGCCGAGTACATGGCCGACATGATTGCAAAACTGTATAGAGACTAAGTCCCTTCCAACTATACCGAGGGTACTTGGGTTACATGCATTGACTGAAAATTCTGACTGTATCGTTCCTTTGAGTTTCGATAGCCCTTCCTATTTCGTGTTTCTTCAGCCAACAACGCCGCCGTTTGAAGAAGTTCAGCTCTAGCTCTAATACTAGAAGGGTAGGTATCCTGCTCCAAAAGAAAGAGCCAGTGGCGCTCAACTCCAGCCTGGCGCGCAAACGGGTACATTTAAATGCTCCTATGAATGTGTACCCGCTCGAATTCCCCTATGGAAATACGAAGGTTATATCCGCCCGGGAAATCAGTTTATCTGTCTCTCCTTGTAACGGAGACAAGGGAAGGCGGCCTTCGGCCGCCTGGTCAAAGTGTCACAGTAACCTGCGTAGAGTAATTGATGTCATTGCAGTTTTCTGGACGTCCAAAACCTTTGGTTTTCATTGGTGTAACTTTTTGGACGTCCAAAATATGCTTTTGTCCTAAAGTTCTGCTGGTTTTGATGTGCCACGTTGTCGCGCGAAAATCGCGCGATCGCTGTTTTTCGCATAAATTTTAAGGGGTGTTGGCTCATACTGCACGCAAGCCTTAGTGCTGGTAGACGTTTGGAATAGCTTTGTCTTTTAAACATTTTTTTCCAATTTTTTTCTACGTGCTTGTGAGTCAAGTGCGCACGTGCAAATACATGTTTTATCCAAAAGACTAGTGAGGTATAGAGAACGCTATTGAGCTTTGCGGTACAAGTATCTTGTCGCAAAACCTTTCGTTTTTCTCTCCTTGGAAATAATCATTTCGTTTTAGAACAAATGGCTTCCTTTTTTCATAAATCTTGTTTATGTTTAAACATTACGTTTGTACCAATATGCTTTGAATGGGTGAGAAGGATCTAATCTATTTTCAAAATCTTGTCTGGAGTTCTCCTTTTTGAGACATAAACACAATTGCAGATATGTCTACGACCAATCGATTGTTTTTTTTACATAGCGCGATAAAAAGCTTGAATGAAATCCTTGAGATTTTTGTAATATAGAATCTATGTCCATCGGACAAAATTTGTCCGATAACGTTTAATGTTAATGTCAAACCTACCAATCGCGACAGTAATGAGCGTAGCAACGAAGGCCGCTTCGACAGACAAAGAATGGGTAATCACAAATTCCACCATCATTCTGAGGTGCTGCACACCTTTTTGTTCCTTGGTGATCAACACATTGTAATCCTTCTCTACACCTTTTGAACGAGTCCCCACATTCAGCTCCAGGTCCAACCTCTGCAACAGCGCATCTTCCATTTCTGCATATCCCCTGACAAACTCGATAGTATCTTTCATTGCAACTCTCTCCAATGTTGGTATAAGTCACGCACCTCCCGTACAAAGACCCCACCACTTCATGGCAATGATCATTTGGGAAGCATATCTGCGAGTTCCTCTGGCCACATTGTCCTCCCAGTGGTCGAGGCACCCTGCACAGTTTATAAGGACGCACAGTGTCCGACGGAAAGGTGTGACAGATTGCACCAGGTTGATCACAATCATAGTCGCTCCAACAGTTACCAATATATGGCGGGGTAGGTTGAGGAGGAGGGAATACTGCGAAGGCAATTGATGCAAAACACATCCATAGCACGATATGCTTCGAAGAGATGTGCATTAGGTTATTCAGATGTAGAATTCCTGAGTTAATAGCTTCCGGCTGTTCTCTTGGACAAATTTCAATCTTTGTACCAGAGAACGCTTATGCGGATGGAGATCTAGAACTGATTTTATATCCTACACTGCTTAAGAAGAGGGGATCAATCAGTACAACTGAGGAAAGAGAGGTAGTATCAGAAAGTTACGCTGGCCCATGACATGCGCATTTTGCGATGAAGCACAAAACAGTACCGACAAGGATGCTCGGTAGTTATTCGTTTAAGAGAAAACAGCAACGCCCATTTGGATGTCGGATTATGCGGAATGACTATTCATTCAATGTTGCATGCAATACCAAACATGCTCGATTTTCATTTTGATGTAGATTTGCCGCTGAGGATGAAAACAAGGCAGGAAACAAGCTGAGAGAGGATGTCATGTGCCAATGGTTTTTCCGGACGAAGAAGTAGATTTATTGGAAATTTGGGGACTGTGATTGGATCTGCTGGGTCTGCCCACTGCTTGTTTCTGTACTTACGAAAGTCATCGAAGCAGCAGCGGAGGGCTGGAGTCGATTAATATCGACCCATCACAACCGGTTTGGACTACGACTAAAGAAGTTTCGAGAGATCTGTCTTTTTTCCCTTCCAGCGGCGCATTTTCTTGGGCACATGGAGCATCTTAAAGATTCGGTGTTTGTTTGATTATCTTTTAATCGACCTGTTGTTTTCAATGCTTCCTGAGACACTTTCCCTACACCAAAACATTAAAGATCGTTCAAATCGCTGTACCCAAGTGATCCAATAGTAGGCTCTGTCAAATGCAATGTTCCAATTTATCTCTAATCCTTTAGTTTGCTCCGCATTAATACCTTTGTTGTGAGTAAAAGTCTCTTCTAGTTCATTCAAACAGACAAGTTCTCGGAACCTAAAAAAGCATTTTTCCTAGAACTCTAAAGGTGCAGCTGTACGTAGAAGCAAAAAAAGTCCAGCAAAGATATTTTATATACAGCAAAGATTATATATGCACGAATTGTACATCTCCCTTTGAGCATTGCTTTTGTGCATTGTAGATATGTCTGCGGACATATGATTCTGTTTTTACACTAATCGTAAAGCTCTTACTGTTGGCGCCGTTATCCTAAGTAGATTTGATCTAATCTGAGCTGTAAATTGTAGAGAAACTAGCTAACCATCTGTTTCTGGCGAATTAAATCAGTTTTGGTTAACTTCTCGTTTTCGTCGTTTATTTTTAGAATCTAATTTTGTTTCATGGAATAAAGCAGGCGATGGGCTTTTGTCTCAAAAAAATGCGCCGGGAAGTGCGGGATAATTCAACATTTTGACATCATAAACTACATGCAAAAAAAATATTCTTCGTAGGACAAAGTTAGATGCTTCTGAATATTTCCACTGCAATAAGTGTATAGGTATATTTCTTCAAAAGTAACTGTGCTTGAGATAAAAGTTTAGGTTTGTGACAGTGATAAGGTAATTTCTATGTAAAACTGTGATTAACGCATGTGATATAAATCAAACTTCTCTTCAAAGAAATCGCCAATGGTTTTATATATTATCGGGGGTATTATCGAGTGCATGCGATTATTGCAAAATTTCTACAAACTGAAAAGCAAATCAAAAAACTTTCAAAAAGAACACCCTTGTTCATAGTTGCCCAGAATCGTAAATCAACACATGTTCGATGCTTTTTATTCCAAACAATGCATTGAAAGACTTCAATTCGACGAAGATCAAAAGTATGCATCATACTTGTTTTTTCAGAACCAGTGGATAAATGGCACATAAATTCTGTTTCAAACCATATAACATGCAGAACCTCAATTTATGTAGTACAAACAAACTGAAAAAGAAAAAAATTATTTATGCTACAACAAACTTTTCTGTGTTGATTACCTTTGAGTATTCGTCTACCATCGTCTGCTCCATGTCCACATAAACAACGTTGCAGTCATCACCAATCCACGCAAGATTCGTGGATTGTAAAATTGTCGACTGCACATGGAACGGTAACAACATTCGAGCACTCAAAAATATTTGAACAATGCTTTTCCCCTCAACAGCTTTCGGTGAGCTATTAAATCCGCTAGACTTTGGGTGATCAGGCTTGATGGATGAGACCTTCAACCAGGATATTTATACGATAGCACATGATAGCATCTGACGCCTTGTAGTAGGTTTCATCCATTCTGATAAAAGATAAAGCGGCTTGAATTCGTTCGGCTTCAAAACTATTTCAAGAGCTTCTTGCCGGCTTTTTGCATCGTCTGATATATCTTCAAAATCACCCTCTTCTATTGCAAGTGATGATTTGTTTTTAGAGCATCTCCACCGGCCGAATCAAAACAGTAAGAACTTAATTGCTGCGGTGCTCATCTCCACCCGCGCCAAAGAAGGAGCAAATTTTTGAACAGGTTCAGATTTCCAAACCAAACGCTTGCGATTTTCTTCGGATTTCTGAACCTGGTGAAGCAAATGAGCATCCACGTGGGTCAAAGTGACTGGCTCTGTATCTGGGTTTTTGGCGCCAATAAACCGAAACACTCACAACCGTGGCAAACATACTTCAGCATTCCACCCCGCTATGCGCTCCCTGACCCAATAGTAGGTACGATATGATCCATAGGTCAATAAACAGTTCGTCAAGGAATGGAACAAAAGAAACAGAGTACTCGTGGACCCAGTTTTTCGCCACAAAAAGATGCAGCGATTGTTATAACGTACATCAAAACCTCTGAAGACCCAATCATGCTCACAGACCGCAAGAAGAAGCTATTCTTTGATGATGTAGCAAAACTTTACAACACTGTCTTCAAGCCAGCAAACCGTCTAAACCGCTCTAATGATTCCATTCCCAATTGGGTGAAGCTGTTGATTACAAAATGTACTCAATTCACAGCAAGTTACAATAAAGTACTCTGACTTAATCCCTCTGCGTACAACGACACAGATAAGTTAAAAAATGGCCACAGGACTTTACAACAATATGAAGATGACGTCCCCAAACGATGATATTAGAGAGCCATTCAAATTTAAGGATGCATCGGAAAAACTGCAAGATCATCCAAAGTTGTCAGTAGAGGAAACGAGCAAGAAAGATAAATCAGAAACGTGTCCTGGAGAAAACAAGTCCGCTTTGAATGAAACCAACAAGAAAGAAACGGTGCAAAGAGAAAATGAGGCACAACCTGATTCTGTTAAAGGTGAGCGCCCGCAAGGACGAAAGGCTGCCAAGGCAGACTACATTAAAAAACAGTATTATGAGACGAAATTGAAAGTCGCAAAGGAAGCGCTTCTGTTGCAGCGCAAACGAGCGGACGAGATCAAGAGACAGAACAAAATTGCGTAATTTTCGTTGAGCGCAGACACAAGCCCTGAAGCTCTTGAATTCTTTTGCATTTTGCGAAAGAGTGTCCTCGACAATTTGAAGGAAGAAGAAGCCGCCAAGGAGCGAGAAGCGAAGAAGAAATGTGTAGAATCTGACGGCTAAGAGTCCCAAGACAAGGCTCCTGAAACTACCTCCGTCGAGGCTGCTGAAGATCCCGCAATCTATACATTTAATGGGCCTGTTACTAGGCCCAGATTGCAGTATCTACCTTCAAAGCTTCCAAAAGTCTCACAAGGGAGTGTGCTGCACCTAACCGAGCTTGCGAGCAAAGCTGCGCACGCGACCGAGTGAGAAAGGTTTTTTGTTTTATTTGGGGCGGCGTCTGCATTTACTCAATAACAATCCTTGCGCGAGTCATTCACTTTATGAGTCTCCGTGCGAAGACCATGGATGCTCCATAACGTCATCCTGTAAAGCTCTTTGCCTTTCTTCTTGCTGTAGAGCAAACACGATTCGGTAATCGGCGCAAGATGCATCTCATAATGAGCACTGACATCCTTGAGTGACGTGGCGCACACTATGAATGGCACCCCCATTTTTGGGTAATTTTCGGAAGAAGTCTGCAGGAACCTTCATAGGTAGATGTGGGAATTGGCTCACGGATACGAGCTGACGCTGGACTTCGTAGTCGACGTGTAGAGTAGATACGCAAGGTGTACCCGCCGGAGTTGTGCATAGAAGCCCTGACACTGGGTCGTACACGTGTTCGAACCTCGAGAGGTACACACCACAGTTGTAGTTAGTAATGGCTTAATTCTTGGTAGATCCCTATATAGGCTCGGGCCATTTCGCCCTGGAGCCCACCAAGTAAACTCACCTGAGTCGCGTCCTACCTCCCAGAACCGGGCTATAGATATTGTCGCCTACGTAGGTTCACTACTCCTCGCGAAGGGTAACCACGGCTAGTCTCGACATATCTACCCCTCAGGATCTTTAAGGAAGCCTAACCGTGCACCAATTGTTGGTTTCTTGTTACTGTTCCGACATCGGCTAATTTCGAGCGTCTTGGCCAAGGAGTGGAGTCGCTCTGGATATCGCCACCTCGTTTAGGTACTGCTTCTGCCCTCGTACGGGTATTCTCTGACCCCACTTTGGTACGCTCTGTTGGCACCACTGCGTGGTCGACGCGCCGCTATCGGCCCTGTTTCCGCCGGTTGGCACGGGCCGTTGCTCCGCTCCGTGGTCGGTTCTTTGTGTACACCGTTCACACGGTTGCTTGTTTGCGATCCCATCTTGAGGGCTTTCTATCTCGTTACCCACTTGGGCCCCGCTCATTTCTCGGTTTCACCTCTGTAGGTATAGCCAGTCACCGTCTTCGGTCTTACACCCGGATTGCTCCTAGCTTGAGCACGGAGAGAGGGCTGTGTCACTGAGACTGCCCATATAGGGAGCAGGACTCGGACATCCTGTGAATCATCCCCATTTCTGGGTTTGCTCTACATCTGGTCTCCCGACCTAGAAAGGTGTGAGGTCAGGTGGTACTCTAACGAGTTCAGAAGTTTGACGGATTGGATTGCCCCCTCGGGAGATTGCACTCTAGTGAGCTCACCTCCTGCGCTCACTGGAAACAGTTTCTCGATTTATCCCGCATATCGGTGGTCTGTTGAACTTTGGTAGCTGTTTGGATCGAGTATTGATCGGTAATCTGCAGTATGCCGATATCCACTCGGATCTCTAGGGCTCGCTCCGTCAACTCGGCTAGCTCCGTTCCTACGGCTGCTTCCCGCGCACAGGCGCCCGGCCCGGAGGGAAACCCTGACCCAAAGCTGACTCGATCCCGAGATGCACCCCCATTGGGTGAAGTACCCCATGAGGCGGTTGTTCCCGTGACTCCCCGGGCGGCAACACTGCCACCGGTAGTGGAGACACTGTCTTCGGCCCCTTTGGGAGAACAGACCCCGCTGGCTATAAGAAGTCTAAGAGCCCGAATGGACAATGCCGACATTGCCCATAGGGACCTTATGGAGGGCCTGGAGGATCTTACACAGACGTTGGAACACGCCCAAGTTAGGGAAGTCTCAGGAGATATTCGCCTTCTGAGGCAGGAAATGAATTTCTTCTTAGAAATTTTCGGGACCCCGCAGGCTTTCGTGGACGAGTACCGACGAATGGTTCAAGAATCTCGTATCGAGAGGCAACGATTGCAAGCCAGGTTGGACAATCTGGAAGCAATTATCCGGATGGATGAAGATTTAGGAGCCGCCGAAAGGAATAAATCCGAATCGGAAGCCTCGGTACATCGTTCCGCTAAGCGGAGTCGCCGGAAGCCTAAGAAGGAGTCGCGTCATTACTCGGATTCATCGGACTCTGACTCCGACAGTAGCTCGGACAGCTCGTCATCATCGTCATCTTCCGATTCTTCGGCTAGTGACTACCATAAGAGTTCCCGTTCTACTCGGTTCAAGGCTAATCATTCCACTGTTGGAGCTATTCGCACCCGCGAAAAGGGAAAGAGCCACCCTGGCCTGAAGGAGATTAAGCCAACGAATCCGTTGTATCGGAAATTGCTTTCGTACCGTTGTTACCGGTTACAGAATACTGCGTCGTCAAGGACCTCTAGAGGCACTGGAAAAGTTAGGGACTATATCCGTAGACTCGGCGTAACAATCAACAAGAAGGAGTTTACAGGAGAAGACCCAATCATGGTGCTAGATTTCCTCGCGAGGTATGTTCAAGAAGCGGATATCCTCGGTATGAGTGAGGGACAGGCGTCTATAACCCTCCCGTATTTCCTAAAAGAACTGGCAGAAGATCAGTTTAATTCCGCACGCGGATCCTCGACAGCCAATAATGAGGGTGGAGTTACATGTTGGCCCAAAGCGGTTCATTACCTCCTCAGGTCATACGCTACTGGTCATGCCATTCAAAGGGCTACTACAGCCCTGAGGGAGACGAAGCAACACCCGGATGAAGACGAAACGTCTTATTCAACGCGCCTGAATAAGGCCTTTCACCGTTGCGGTAATGTACATCCTTCTCAGGAGAGATGTTCAATATTTGTTGATGGATTGGATCCTGCAATAAGGGCACTCGCTGCCCGGTATAGGGAAGAGAAGAGGCGAGTCTCCTACCTGGAGCTCATACAGTACGCCCAAGCAGAAGGGGATACACTCCGAGCACGGAACCCCTCACGCACCAAACCGAGGCGGGTCCACTTCGCCGAGAAATCAGATTCTTCGCTGTCCCGTAGCCGTGGGAATCACTCCAGTATTGGACACGATAATGTGAACCTCGTAGGTGCTGAACTTGAGTCGATTGGTACTTCGGACCTCCCCTCGATATCGGCTCCGTCTTCGGACACCTACCCGGCGTTATACGCTCAGGGAAGCCGAGTCCCGGCAGCTCCGATACCCGGTCGCAACATGAGGTTCAACCGCCCTGGATGGAGGGATACTGCCCCGCAAGGTCGTACGGACTCTCGTTCGCATGACAACCCGACCCCGGTGATCTGTTATGAGTGTTACCAACTTGGTCATATCTCAACACAGTGCACGTTCCCTCAACGGGAGAGGTCAAAAATTATCGCTCAGTATGAGTCGCTCTCGCCAGAGAATCAGGCTCGTGTTCCGAGAACTTCCTATGAAGTGGCCAAGTTCGCATTGACCCTTTACCAGGGACGCGGAGGAACCAACATTGGTGTAGTTAATCACACACCGGCCCAACCTTTGGTGGAACGACGCATACCCACAAACGGGAATCAACCCGATACCCAGGACAGGAATCGCCGGCAACAGGCGGTACCTGCTCCGAAAAACTAATCTTGGGAGTCTCCCCGGTGGCAGGGGCGTCTTCTGAGCCGAATGTAAAGACGCCCGAAGCGCCTTCGCTTCACTCCCCGGTTGTTAGAATCCTTACGAGGACGATGGCTGCCACAGACGTGGATTCAAAACACGTAGTGTTTTGCGTTGCCCGTGGGTACGGTCCCGCAACCTCCGTATCCCGGATCGCATCCTTGTTATGGCGAAAAGAAATTACAAGGTATATGCCGATCTCGGCCTTTCCGCCCAATTTATGGTTCGTCAAGTCGCGGTCCTGGGCACAGGAGCCACCCCCAACTTAATCCATAGGAGGCTAATACCGCCCGCACTTCGGGAAACAATTCGTTTTGGTCCAGCATTGGATATAGATGATGCGAACAATAATCCGATTCGAACGGCAGGCTACATAGCGCTCTTGGTGAGATTAGGAACCTGTTTGGTTAAAATCGACTTCGTCGTATGCGACTCAATAGCAGCTCCGGTCATTCTCGGCTGCGACTTTTGTGACCGCTTTGTGGAAGCAATCCGTCCGCGGAAACGAAAAGTGGAAATGGCGGATGGCTCCGTGTTGCCGATTGTCCGGATACCCCTCAGAGCCGCAATGCAGAAACACGTCCCGTTACCGGTCGCCCAAAAAGCAGCCAAAGATGACATGGAGTCTACAAAGTTACGTGTCCTTAAAACGGTACCACTTCCGCCCGAGTCCCAGGTTTGGGTCGATATTACCACCAAACACTATGGTCTTCACACTGTACAACCGTTGCCGGCTCTCTATGAACAGCGCCAAATAGCTCTGGCCAATGGACTCGTTATGATTCAACCGAATGAACCTTTCAAGGTGATGATCGCCAACTTTGGCAGAATCACCCAGTGGTTAGTCAAAAACCAAGTTGTGGGCTCGGTACTACCGCACTCTGCCGCGGTGATCACTACTAAGATCCCCATCGGGACGGTTCTCGGAGTATCTGACCCTAAGGAGGGGGAGGAGACTGCTGATTCGCATAAACAAGCCGCTACGGAAGTCGCCGAAGAATCAGGTTCAGACAATCCGAAACCTTCAGAGGTCCAGCCTGTGCCATCTGGCGGTGAACAGATGGATCTTGTCGAGGAGTTAATGAAGCTCAATCTGGAGCATGTGCCTGAATCCCATCTGGAGAAACTTCGCGGGATGTTGCGCGAGTTTACGCCCATGTGGGATGGAACTCTGGGAACTATCAATATTACGGAACACTGCATTGATCTACTTCCGAATACTCGGCCCATTTCCCAGCACCCTTACAGGGCAGGACCGAGGGCTTGGGAAGAAGAGAAAGCTCAAGTGGAGAAAATGCTGCGCGCTGGCGTCATCGAACCCGCCCAGTCTTCGTGGGCGTCACCAGTAGTGTTGGTTCCGAAATCGGATGGCTCCTGGAGATTCTGTATCGATTACCGAAAGTTAAATACGGTCACTGTGAAGGATGTATATCCGATACTCCGGATGGATGAATATATCGATTTTCTAGGGAGCGCTAACGTATTCACCACCTTGGATGTTAATTGGGAATATTGGCAGGTGCCCATTAGGGAAACAGAAAAGGATAAGACAGCATTTGTATGCCACCAAGGTCTGTACCGTTTCCGGAGAATGCCCTTTGGGTTAACCAATGCTCCCGCAACGTTCTGAGGAGCGGTGGATATCCTCCTCGCGAGGTTCAAATGGACCACATGCTTAGTGTATCTGGACGACATTGTCGTGTTCTCCAACAATCTGGATGACCATCTAGCCCACGTGAGGGATGTCATGCAAGTACTGCGTGACCCAGGAGTAACGTTGAAACTCAAGAAGTGTGAGTTCTTCACCGAATCGGTTAAATATCTGGGACACATCATCCGCCCCGGAACACTGTCAATCGATGAAGTACGCGTCAAATCCTTGAAGAAGGCGAAGCACCCAACCACTCAGGCGGAGTTACGATCCTTTCTAGGCTTATGTAATGTATACCGACGATTTCTTCCGAGTTTTGAGGACATAGCGTCACCGTTGAACAAACTCCTAACGAAAGGACAGCCAGTCGACTTGGAACCCTTTGGGAAATCAGAAGCGTCCGCCTTCGCGGCATTGGTTGACGCAGTAACCTCCGCGCTAATCCTGGCCTTACCCAAGCCCTGGTTGCCGTACGAAGTCGACACGGATGCTAGTGCGAACCAGGTTGGTTGTGCGTTGTTTCAGACCGACGAGAACGGTGAACGACACCCTATCGGGTACTGGTCAAGGTCACTGAACGTGCACGAAAGGAATTACTCGGTCTCCGAGAAAGAATGCCTCGCAGTAGTGTGGGCTTTGTCCACACTCAGGCCCTACTTAATGGGAACTCATTCCCGGGTGCATACTGATCATGCGTGCCTACGTTGGCTCATGGAAATCACCGAACCCTCGGGACGTTTGATGCGGTGGAGGCTCCGACTGTCGGAATTTGATTTTGAAGTAGTCTATAAGAAAGGCTCCCTTAACTTACAGGCTGATGCATTATCCCGCCTGGGCACATCAGCAGAAGCAGAGCATACGGAGGACACTGAAATACCATGTTTTATGGTTGGAGACCTGGAAGGTGAAACTGAGATCCTTCCGGATGATGTGTGTGACGACATACTCGCCACACAAACTATCGAACCGACGCCCGGTTCATTCATACCCATTACTCCAGAGGAGATGATAAGGGAACAACAAACGGACCCCTTCCGCACCCAGGTGCGAGCCCGTCTGAACCGTGGGTACAGAATACCTTTCGAGGTTAATGATCAAGGATACCTCGTGAGGATGGTGGAATCTCGACCACAGATGGTAGTACCACACTCACTGCAGAGTCCTGTACTTCACTTGTCACACTATGTGAAATTAGGAGCCCATCCGGGAGGTCGGAAGCTGTATCTCACCTTACGAAGGGACTTCAATTGGCCCGCAATGGCGTTTGACTGCTACGCGGTTCGTCGCTTCTGTCAGGATTGCGCCAAGAATGACCTTAAACTCCGTAAGTACTCGAAGAGGCTGAAGTTATTTCCCGCTCGGGCCCCACTTGAATTCGTCGCCATCGACATCTTGGGAGAACTCATCAAGACCCCCAGGGGTAATCAATACCTGTTGGTCATAACTGACAGATTCTCCAAGTTGGTCAGGACAGTCCCGCTCAAACGAATTACCCCTGCAGCTGTGGCACAAGCCTTTGTGACCCACTGGGTATTTGTCTATGGACCGCCGGTGCAGCTACTATCCGATAACGGCTCGCAATTCACATCTAAGTTCTTTGAGGACGTATGTCGGATCCTGGATATAAGAAACCCTGTTTGTAACTACATACCATCCCCAGGCAAATGGGCAGGTAGAAAGATGTAACCGAAATATACTCGAGACACTAAGATCCTATGTCGCGGATCACCCCCAAACTTGGGACCTATATACGGACGCAATAACGTACGCGTACAACACCCAGGTTCATCGGGTAACGTCATTATCACCATTTGAGTTGGTACTGTCATGAATACCGCCACCACTGGCAATCGAGGCCCAGTCAACATTGGATACGTTCCACTCACCGAGTATGTTTCCGGAAGCCTGGAAGAAAGGGCTTACCAAACTGGTACCTGTTGCTAGACGCTCAATGGAGAAAGCACAGCTGTCCTACAAGCCGCACTTCGATAGCCGAATTCGGAGATCACTACCTCAGCTAAGGACTGGAGACTACGTCTTCCTACGTAAGGAGTATTACAATCCTGAAAAGGAACGGCGCCACAAGCTATCGCCAATTGCGAGTGGACCCTATCGGGTAGTTTCCATACAGAATACCACCGCCGTACTGGATATTGACAACCATCACGAACGGGTTTCTCGTGATCGAGTCTATCGCGCGCCGAGTCCTCTCCAGGAAGTCGTCTCAACACCGGTACCCGGGAACACTGAATCCGCTGTGCAGGATGGCGCCGAACGCTCGGATGACACTTTCCACCGACCCTCGATTCTCCCTCACCCGCAGCGCGGTCTTTCCGATCTACCTGAAGTATCGGAGGCGCTCAAGGCTAACCCTACCTTCTCTCGGGTTACGCCTATTAACTCTAATAGAGTTCATCCACCGCACACGGTTATTTCTGACGCTGTCGTATCGCACCATAACGAGGGGGAGGAGACTGTCGATCGCTTTCGATTATCGGCCACTTCGGCACCGTCAGAACCTGACCGAGGTACAAGATCGTCAACAGAGACAGAAGCCCAAGTTGTGAATCGTAACGCGAACGCGACAACGCGCGCAGTAACCGCCGGCCCGGCAAGGACCTCTGTCAGTACTGAAGAAAGAACCCATGAAGGGGAAGAAACAGCTCAGGTTAGCACGCCCGTGGGGAAACCGCCCAAACGTGGAGAGCGCAGTGCAACACGCTCACACAGTGCGCGAAGTTCCGGGAGAACGGCGAAAGCAGTGTCGGCAGACCCCGTTCTGGGGTAAACGGACAAAACCCCGAAGCAAGCAGCCTATAGCAGGCAAAGGAAGTTGGAGAAGACTAAAAGTGAAGCCGGAAAGCCGGAAGTCGAAGTCAGAAGTAACCCTATGGGGCAAGCACGAGGCACGGAGCACTACAAGTGCGGTGCCCGAAATAACGCAGTAAATTTTACGTCCGTGGCGTGCATGCACGGCCGCACAGGCGGGAGATACGAGATTGGTGACTGTAATCACCTGCCGTGGCGAGCGCCTGGCACGTGCCACCCCATGACCGTTCACTAGTGGCAGGCATATTTCGAAAACCGCTGTCGGTACGTGTGGTGCACACGCCCCCACGGCCAGCCAATGGCAGTGGATGGCAACGCGCCGTGGCCCGGCAAACCGCCGCCCTGCTCAGTGAGAGTGTTTGCAAGCTTCTCCGTCGCAACGGATTTCCCCGTTCGAGGAAGACACTACGCTCGGTTCGAGACGCGACCGTTTGTCTGCCGGTCGCCCATTGGGTAAGGGACACGGAACGCCGGACTCCGGAAGCAAAGAGGTTTCGCCAGATACCACTCTGGAAGGAATTGATCGCCGAACGCGGAAGTTACAGCTTCTCCGTCACGACGGCAGTTACCCTGTGGTGTACCCATCACAGCACCTCCGATACCGGATTGTACTACGATACCCCCCCGTACTCCCTCGAGTGTAACTGCGCGTTAGCCCTATGGCGGGAAGAACCGAAGTAATGTCCGACGACGGAAAGGAGCTTCTAGAATTCGTGATCGACCGCATTTTGAAACACGATTATGCCCAGGACGGGACGCTACTCTACCGAATCCGTTGGTACGGCTATGCGGCCGAGGACGACACATGGGAGCCAATTGAGCACCTTCCGAGGTCGAAAGTACTCGCGTACCATCGGCGAAATCGGACTGCGCTCCCTGCCATCCTGGATAATGCCCAGGTGGGTTAGACCGTTACCGGCAAATGTCGTTAGTAAGTGTCACCGCCCCCCGGTTAGTCGGAAAGGACTCTGAGGAGCACAGAAGGAACAGCTCCTCTATGTATATTAGGAGAGAGACTTTGTAACACCGAGTTGTCGGTTCGGTACCGTCACACGGTGCTGCCATGAGGTAGAAGTGGAAGAAGATCTACAAAGTGCCATGTATGGCTAAGAAGTATCCTGGAAAGAAGGTGGAATAGGAAGATGAAGCTCGCATTTGAGAAGAAGGAGAAGACGCCTCAAGGAGGAATAAGAAGGGAAGGAACCCATCTTGGGTTTGGTTTACTGCTTAAGTCTCAAGCTACATTGGGAAAGCAACCGCTACTCGGTATACTCTGGTTATCCCGTGGAGGGCCCGGCACCACCCGTGCTCGGGTTCTGACTCAGGTACTGGTTGGCTAGCGCCGTCATCTGTGCCGCAACGGTCATATTCTCCGGGATCGGAACCCCCATGCCTATCAGGCTGGAGCGCAGAGCCGCCACTTGATTCGGCGCAGTACCTGCAGACGGTATAGTTATACTCCACCCTGCTGGGGCCTGAGCTCCCTCTGTCGGAACCGGCGCCGCATCTCCTACCGTACTCGGCACGCCCACCAAGAGGGCTTGGCCATCGTCGTTGACGTCATCGCCCTGGTCCAACGTTGGATCATCCCAGTCAATGGGCGGAGCATATTCTTCAGGGAAGACGAACCCCATCGGGTGACCAGCTGGAATAGCGCGTTGAACATGCGACATAGCCTCGGCCTGTTGTTCCGAAATGAACTGCCGTTCCCACGGATCGTAATAGACCCACACCCCCGAGCGGGTAGCAACTCGTCCCGGAGATCGGTCATTCCATCACGGAGTCCCATCGGGCTGCCAGTGCACCGGAACACGGCCCCAGTTGACACGTTCAATTGCCCCAAGAAGGGTCCCTACCTCGTCTTGGTTCGCCTGTGAGCCCAGAGGGACAGTCAAATCCAGCCATTTGATAATCCATCGGAGAAGAGGAGGCAAATACCAGACACGGTAATGGTCATAGACATTCCAAAGGAGATGAGCCGCTACGCTTGCACCCCATTCAGCTGTTACCAAGGCCCAATAACCCGACTGGGGATCGCCAATTAATCGAGAACCGATGTAATCGATCGACGGAGAGAGCTCCGCGAAGCACCCTCGGGGGACCTCAACACGACTCCACCAGGAGGGAAGACCGACGAAGCGGGAAGGCAACGCATTATGTCGCAGCCGCTCGGTTTCTAAATGTGGATACGGGACCAAGTAGCCCGTTCGGGAACGCATACCGCGCTCGAACCGGACTCGGCGCTCG